>APFE030529920.1:55231-153046 GCA_000404065.3 Pinus taeda
GTGAGAATTGGGTGCAAAACTATTGATCCCAACCCAACGAGCGCAACTGTGGGGTTTGGCTCCCCTCCGCAGACTCCAGGTCGACCGATTTAACGATAACGGAATTAGAGTATGCGTTGCCAGACAGAAATTTCCAAATTTTTTACGGAAAATGGAATTAATCGAGACGGGAAAAAGAGGTGAATGCAATGTGCTCTCCTGTTGTTGATCCCGCAACCCATAAATTAGTTATATATATATCCCGCAGCCCATAAATTAGTTATATATTTATTATATATATATTATGGTTCAGTAAGAACTAAATGAAATTTTTTATTTGTTTTTTTTTTTTTAACTAAAAAACAATTTAAATTTTTATTCCTAAATTTTTATATTTTTTTAATTCGATTATTTTCTAATGGGTTTTTTTTTCTAACTTAACAAAAAAAATTTTAAATTGATTTTTTTTGTTTTTTAATTAGTAAAAAAAAAAAAAATTGTTTAAACTAAAAAAATAAAATAAATTCTATTCCTAGTTACTACCAAAATAAATTTAAATAAAAATAAAAAGCAATGTATTCCTAAGAATTTTTATGTGAAAATCAATTTTTTTTTTTTTTAAATTGAATTTATTCTAATTTTTATATTGTTTTTAAAGAATTTAAATTTTATTTTAATCCTAAAACAATATGGAAAATTTATTGATTTAGGATGAAAATTTTTTTAGCAAATGGAGACAACTATATTGCAAACTCTGAAAACATTTATATACATTCTACTTTCTGATCCTCGAGATCGTACAAAGACGCAGGAGGAGAGCATACTTATTCAAACTGAAAATATGATCCCACCTACTCTATGCTATTGAAAATTACAAACTATTACGTGTAATTAAATTTCGAGTGTAACCATTCACGCAATAGTAGTAAAAATATATTCATTTTCAATTTTGCAATTTTAAAATGAAAATACACAAGGATGATCGATTCTAGTTTTTGTGAGTATGATCTAATGAAATAAAAACAAAATCGATCTAACCTGGTACTTGTTTGAAACCATTGAAACCACCTTTCGATAAGGCTTTCATATGCGTGATTTCCACTCTGATTCAGATCATGCTGCAACTTCTCTTCATCCTCCTCATTCTGCTGTTCAAATAATTGTTCATCATTAGATATACAGGATGATTCTTCAAATGTTAATTCATTGTTTTCTTCTAGAGGAGTATTTAAGCTTTTGGCTGCTATCAAGATCTCTTCTTCGCAAGAAGAGGAGATCCTAACACTTGCTAGGATCTGAGCGAGTTTTTCCAAACTTATACTCATTGTTTTTCCATATACACATATGGATCTTTATTGTGTTTTTGTATTTTTTTTTTGAATGGGGGGGTTTTTTATTTGCGTTCTATTTCTATGTTTTCGATATGAGAATAAACTTAAATGAAAATTCCTAAATGCAATTAACCTTAAATGATCCTAAATAAAAATTCTTCCTAAACAATCTTCTTAACTAGCTTACATCTAAGTTTGCTTCCCCGACAACGACGCCAAAATGTTGGGCGATTTAGTTGTCTGCTAAATCCCTGTCATTTAATTTATCAATCCGGGGAATCGTAAACTTAGATGCAAACCAATATATATGGGACCTTAGATGAAACAGGTGTAAGAAGTTTGTTTAGAATGGAAATGCATATTACAAATCTAAACTATCAGATCTATTCTATGAAAGCATAAAAATAATGTTTGATCAATGGAATTATTTTACTTTAGAAGATAGAGAAGAGTCTCTTGTTCAAGAGTCCTAGTTGTCCTTCTACCATCTTTCTATAATAACATTGCCAAACACCTAGGAAAGCAGGAAAGAAAGCATGTAAATGAAAGCAAGTAAATATTGTTCCCAATTCAATTCTTAGCTTATGGAGAAGAGTCTCCTAACTTAGGAGGACTTGATCTCTAGATACTGAAAGGGAATCAATATTCACATAAATGTAATCTAGGAAAGCATACGAGAAAGTAAATCTTATTTCAATTTAATCTAGCTCATGAAGAAGGGACTCCTAACTTAGGAGTTCCTGGTTTTCCTTCTCACATCAAAACTAGCTATTGAAAGGAGATCAACCTTCACACAACAAAACATGGCCACAACATGAATTGATACTAAAATTATCTACAAGTATTTACAAGAAAGAAATAAGATGAACATCATAATTAAGATTAGTATATTCACAACATTACTTTACAACAAAGTGCACTTATCTTAGTATGGGGATCCTTCCATTCCTCAATGAGCACACATGAGCAACTATCACACCTTAATAATCAAACAACACTCATAACTCATGATTTGGAGAAAATGATATTATTCATGGTGAATGAACAATCATAAATTTGGTGCTAATGAATAACTGATAATTGTTTTCTCTCCCTCCTCCTCCTTAACCTGATTTGGAGGATGCTCCTCTTATTTATACATGAATTAGGGATATATACTCAATAAATGTAGATCCCTTAAATGTCTACTAGACCCACACTTGTCTCAACTTATCCCTAAATACTAGATATAAATCCCATGACACATCAAAATCTCCATGATCTTCCTCCTTGGAATATGGTCCACCTCTTAAGTTGAAATTCGAATTTTTGGGAGGCCACATAAGGGTGCCTTGGAAGCTTCCAAATGATCTACACATGTCATCAAACTCAAGCCACTTTTAGGTATAAGCAAATACATGTTATTTCTCTAACTTTTAATCATAAATTCACTCTAAATACATGAAATTAATAACTTTGGAAAATGAGAATATAAACTCATATGGTAATGGAAATATAGGGTTATGTAATGATAATATGGTGAAATGAGATGACAAAATGAGGATAAAAGGTGAAAATGGAGTGAAAATTGAGGTCAATTTGGCGGCCCAACACTTACAAAAATTTCAATACAGTTGAGAAGGGACACAAAGAGCAACATACTAGAGGCGATGGTAGAGCACCATTGCAATTTTGGATATGTGGCAAGGATCATTATAAGAGGGTTTCTCTGTAGTATCAGTGTGGTAGGCCCCAGATCTATAATGTTCAGGAGGAAGATACAATTGGGGATGTTGGTCATAGCATTCCTCGGATTTATGCAACTGTGGACAACAGGCAGGCAGATCATCAAGAATCTATCATTGAGATGGATGGTAAGCTTTGTGATCAAGTTATTTCTATTTTGTTTGATACTAGATCTAATTATAGTTATATTAATCCTGACCTGGTGGATAAGTGTGGTTTGAGAAAATAAGTGCATGCAAAATCCTGGTTGGTACAACTGGCTACAGGTACAAATAAGAGAGTTCACCATTGGGTAAGATCTTTTGCATTTGAGTTAAATGGTATGCCTACAATAACACATTTGAATATACTGCCATTGGGATCATTTAGCATGCTTTTGGGTATGGATTGCTTGTACCTTCATAGGACCAAAGTGGATTGCTTCTACAATGCCATTGAGTGCTTTGATGATAATGGGGAAAAGAGAATTTTGCAGGGAAGGAAAAATCCTACATTAGTGAGGATGGTTACCGCTATCCAGGCTAAGCGTAGTTGCAAAAAAGGTTGTCTCATGTTTGCAGTGCATATATCTAGTGACAAGGATAGATATGTTGAGGATGCAATAAAGTTCAAGAGGTACCCTATATTGCAACATATCAGAATGTGTCTACTGGAAGTTACCTCCTCATAGGGAAGTTTATTTCTCTATTGAGTTGGTGTCAGGGGTAGTATCAACATCGAAGGCACCTTACAGGATGATTACCCCAGAGCTAGTAGAGTTGAAATTACAGCTAAAGGAGATGCTTAACAAGGGATACATTAGGCTAAGTGTATCACCTTGGGGTGCACCAGTGTTGTTCGTAAATAAGAAAGATGGCACTCTCAAATTGTGCATTAATTACAACCAGTTGAACAAGGTGACGATCAAGAATAGGTACCCATTGCTGAGGATTGACGATCTGTTTGATCAATTGAATGGAGCAGCAGTGTTCTCTAAGATCGACTTGAGATCAGGATACTATCAGGTACAGGTACACATCAAGGAAGAGGATATCTACAAGACTGCCTTAAGGACCATGTATGGGCATTATGAGTTTTTTGTAGTTCCATTCGGTTTGACTAGTGCCCCAGCTACATTTATGTGTTTGATGAATAATGTGTTGTGTTCTTATCTAGACAAGTTTGTTATTGTATTCATTGATGACAACTTGATATACTTAGAGAATGAAGAAGAGCATGCTGATCATTTAGAAACAATGTTGATATTTCTAAGAGAGCACCAGTTATATGTGAAGCTTAGCAAGTGCAACTTATTTCAGACAAAGTTGCATTACTTGGAACATCTTGTTTCCAAGGAAGGATCCAGAAAAGATAAGGGTCAGCATGGAGTAGGCAACTCCTAAGAATGTGGATGAGTTAAGACCATCCATGGGATTGGCAAGTTACTACAAGAGGTTCATAAGGAACTTCTCAAGCTTTGCATACCTTATGACTTCCTTGCAGAGGAAAGGTAAGAAGTTCGAATGGACAGAAGAATGTACAACTAGTTTTGAGTAGCTGAAGCAGTTGTTAACCAATGCTCCAGTCCTTAAGGTTCCAGATATGGATAAAGAGTTTGTAGTGTGTGCATATGCTTGTAAAAGAGGACTTGGTGGGGTCCTTATGCAAGAGGGACATGTGGTGTGCTACGAGTCCATGAAGTTGAATGAGCATGAGCAGAACTACGTGACTCATGATCTTGAGTTGGCAACTATTATTCGTGCCTTGAAGATGTGGAGGCATTATCTTCTTGGCAGGAGATTTGTATTGATGAGCGATCACAGTGGGTTGAGATACTTGTTTCACCAACCAAATCTAAATGCAAAGCAAGCTAGATCGTTGGCTACCCTTAGTGAGTTTAACTTTAAGATCAGATACATTAAGGGAAAGGAGGACCGGGTTGCATATGCTCTTAGTAGGAAGGTACAAGTGAATCATATAACAATTATGAGCTCTTATGGGATAGATTTACATGATATGATCTTGTAAGCATGACAGCAAGACGACAAGTATATGGAGATTATGCACAGGTTATAATAGAGTACAGGTACATGTCCATGTACATGTATGAGTATAGGTATATGTACATGTATGAGTATAGGTATATGTACATGTATGAGTATAGGTATATGTACAGGAATAAGTACATGTGATCGGGATGAAGACTATCATCTCATGACAAATGATTTGGTGAGATTCAGGGACAAGATCTATGTGTCAAATTTTAGTGAGCTAAAGAAGCTTATCTTGAGGGAGTTACACGTCAAGCCATACTTAGGTCACCCAGGATATCAAAATACATTGACGATGGTGAAGAGGTTCTACTATTAGCTAAATCTAAAGAAGGAAGTGGCAAAGTTTGTGGCTATATGTTTGTATTGTCAGTAGGTAAAGGCAGAATGTAAGCATCCAAGTGGTCTACTACTGGAAATGGGAAGTCATTTCCATGTATTTCATTACAGGTCTTCCTAGGATAGTGAGACGACGTGATTCTATTATGGTCGTGCTTGACAAGTTGAGCAAGGTAGCTCACTTCATTCCAGTGAAAAATACATATTCAACTAGTGAGGTGGCATAGGTTTTCACTGAGGGAGATCGTGAGATTACATGGTGTTCCGAAGAAGATTGTGTAGGACAGGGATGTGAAGTTCACTTCCAAGTTTTGGAAGGAACTATTTGCAGATTTGGGTATTGAGTAGGCCTTCAATACAACCTATCATTTGCAGACAAATGGACAGACATAGAGGGTCAACATGATCTTGGAGGATATATTGAGGATGTACGTGATGCACCAATAGAGAATATGGGAGGATTGTCTTCCATTGATTGAGTTTGCATACAACAACAGTAATTAGGAGTCATTGAGGATGAGTCCTTTCAAGGCACTGTATGGGCAAAGCTGTAATACTCCCATCAGCTGGAGTGATCTAGTGAACAAGCTACTTGTTGGAATGGATATGTTGGTAGACATGGAACAGGAAATGTAGGTTATAAAGAAAAATCTAAAGGAAGCACACGATAGATAGAAGAGTTATGTGGACCAACACAGGGCATTCAAGGAGTTTCAGGTTCCAAGAAGAGCTCTTTGAGGATTAGATCATGTGCCAAGTTGGCACCACGGTATTGCCGGCCTTTTGAGATCCTTAAGAGAATTGGACCATTGGGCTATTGGCTTGCACTACCTCCAACAGTGAAATTCCATGATGTTTTCCATGTTTCATTGCCTAAAAGGTATATAAAGGATGTTCATCATGTTATCAATTAGTCTATATTGCAGGAGGAGCAAGAAGAAGAATTTTAGTCGGAGCCTTGGTGCATATTGCAGCGGAAGCGGCTCATGCTCAGGAACAAAGCCATAAAGCAATTTAAAGTGCATTGGAAGCACTTTGGGCTCGAAGAAGCTACATGGGAGATGGCGGATTAGATGTGGGCCATGTATCCTTCTTTATTTGTCGGTTGAGGCAAAGTAGTTTTGGTATGATGTTTGGTATATGTTTGGCATATGCTTTAGTATATGTACATATGTATATGGATGTAGATACCACCATAAGCTAAGTTATAAAGCTCCAATAAGCGGCATGGTTGTATCTTATCATGTTGTCATCATGTTTTTCTTTTGAGCAGATCATTCATTGTAAATACTACAACGAGCTAAGTTATAAAGCTCCATGGGCAGTATGTTTTTTTTTTAATGATTTTGTTGAGGTCTTAGTGTGGTTTAACATTGAGGATGGTGTTCCCTAAGGGGAAGGGGTCTGTAACAATCCTTGGTTAAAAGTTCATGTAATAAAAGTTCATAAAGGCAAAATAAGACCACGGTTAAGGGACACTTATTCCAATATGAATGTTGGGAAAAGATATCCTAGTGGACATCACTGGATGTGTTTATGGCTAAGGGAAATTACAAAAGGAAATGGTTAAGGCATTAAAAAGAAAAAAAGGTATTTTGGCACATTTATTTATGAAAATAAAGGAAAAGAGGAGAAAAGGATGGTGAAAGGTTGCAAGTCACATGTGAGGAGGAAATTAAAGGGAAATAATGGAAAATGAAGAAAATAGAGGCCTCATTGATAAAAAAGGCTTCTGAGGATCAGTTCATGGCTTTTGGTCAGTTAATTTTTGGGAGCTCTCTCATTATTCTCTCTCTCACACACTCTTGGACATAGAGTTTTATTGGAGAATTCTAGCTTTGGAGTAGGAAGGACAAGGAAAAGAAAAGAGAAAGAAAGGAAGACTGGGATCAAGTAGCTTCAACAGGAATACTTGCAGATAACATATTGCATGTGTGATTTCCTAGCTAGTTTTGACGTGCATGGCTTTGAATGTTGGTATATGGTTCTCTTGTTGTCGGTAGCATGGTTTTGTGGGGTTATGGCAATGGTTTTCAGCCTTACCTTTCCTTTTTCCAGATAGCCATGATGTGATGGGATTGTTTTCTTGGGCTTGAGCTTTGGAATTTCTGGATGTTTTCGTAATCTTGGGCAGAGGTGGTCTCAGGAAAATTCCAAAATGCCTAGGAAACCCTTGACCAGTTTTGCTGGGATACACAGTAAAGCCTGAGGGTGGAGTCTCGGTTAGGGCCTAGTGATCTGGTGTGGATTGCGGTAAAGCCGAGAGACTAATGTCTCAGTTTAGGGCCTAGTGATCTGGTGTGGATTGTGGTAAATCCTGAGAGACAAGGAGACAAAAATTTCCTCAAGGATAGTGATGGAGTCCGAAGGCATTCCAAGCTCAGTTTCGTTTTGTGATCTCGATGTCGGTTTTGGTGAGATCACAGTTTGGTGAGGGTGGAGGTGGTTTAACCTCTAGATTCCTGTTGGGACTCAGAAATGTCATATTTTCATCCACCTTTTTCTTCACTATTCCTTACATTTCATCATCCCATTAACCTTTTATCATATCATTTTCATAAATACATTTGGGTTTCACCTTCTTATTTTCCATTTTATTCATTTTTGTATTACAAGTGAATTTATGATTAAATATTAGAAAATATACATATTTATATATATATAAATATCTCAAGAATATGTGAGTTTTGTGATGTGTAGGAAATATGTGAAGAATTAATTCCAAGAGACTTCTCAAATATCTCCTCCACCATATTAAGGAGATAATTATGCAAGCTTATTCCTAAGGAGAAGATCATGGAGGATTTGGTTGGCATATCTTATCCAAGATATGTGAGAGATTTGTGGGGGATTCAAAGGGATCATATTTTGTAATAACGGGAAAGGAGATAATTATGCAAGCCTATTCCCAAGGAGAAGATCATGGAGGATTTGGTTGGCATATCTTATCCAAGATATGTGAGAGATTTGTGGAGGATTCAAAGGGATCATATTTTGTAATAATGGGAAAGTAGTTGAGAATGCTTGAGAGAATATTGGATATGTAATTATGAGATGGTTATCTTCCTCATGTATATAAGAGAGTGCTCTCTCTTCATTTTAATAATAATGAATAATGAAGAATGGAGATTAGCTTTAAGAGATAGTTTTGTAATTAGGAAAAAAGGGGATTCTTAGCTTTGATTCATATTCTTTTATTGTTACACTTTCATTATTTGTTATTTGGTTCTTGTAATATAATGTAAGATATCTTTATTGTTGTGAGCTCATATATGTTGTTTGTCATTCAAATTCTTCACATGTTGTATATCTTTTCCCTTATGCAATTTCCTGCTTTCCTAGTTAGTGTTTCAATGCCTTCCTAGATTAATTTGATTTCAGTAATTTAGATTAAATTAGTTCCACTTCGGTCCTGCATATATAGTGCATGTGCCTCGTAAGTCTACGAACCTCAGATTGACAAATTAAATAGTTGGGCAAGTACTAAAACAGAATTAAACGATAATATTTTCACCCAAAAAATCCCTTTATTGTTTTTGGATTGGTTTATCCATGAGATCCTACATTCATTCTTGGAATATGACACGAGGGTGACTGGTTGAAAGAAATATTTGGTTTAACCATGTCTAAGGTCAGGTGGTACGTGGAAGTCCAGAACCTGGTCGGCTCTTGCCTATGTTTAATGAAATCTAAGTTCTCTTGATTTTGTACTTGTTATTATGTGGCCTTAATGGTTGTTATCTCATTGTTATTTACATGGTTTAATGCTGGTTATAAGCATGGTTATGTGATTGGTTATAGTCATGGTTGTTTCATGTATTTACTTGTAACTGAAAGGATAATGGATGTAAGACCTAATTAATGTCAAAACAATTAAGGGAAGAGGGTGGTGATCTTTCTTGTCAAGTCTCATATGAGATATCAATCAATTATGCTATATCTTGTTTTCATTCCATGTAGATTGCATTGATTCCAAGTGTTTGACAAAATGTCAGTCCCAGTTGGGGATGGTCAAGCCTAGTCCTGGAGTCGGTTTTGATTTGTAAGTCTTTTCATTATGTAAATTATGGATTCTGAAAGCTACAGGGGTTTATGGGCAATGACCTGGATTGTGATCTTGAAAAGTGGCACAAATCGTGGAGTCGTAGGTACGCATGTGAGTAGAAAAGTCCCCAGACACATGCATTCCTTGTTTTGCTAGCATCTAGAGCCTCCTAGATGCACCCTTGTCCATATCAAGGGAGAATCTAGAGATTTAATGGTATAAAAATCAATGGGACCTAGGAGTTAGTCATGGGGATGACTGAGAAGGCTTATGGGAGTCATGTAGCAGATATAGAAGGTCTGTGTTGTGGACTTTCATCGATTCCACTTCCTTAAGGTCACCTAGGAGACGAATCATATCATAGTAACTTATCGTCACATGTTTACCTCGGTTGGCAGGTTACTTGGGTAGATGTGGGAGGAGGGTGTTACAATTGGGGCCATGTAATAGATTGGGTCCCTAAGGGTTGTGGGTTGAGACAATATCTGGAGCCCTGTAACAACTTGTGTCCTTAGAGGTTGTGAGTTGGGATGTAACCTACGAAGCCCTGTAACAACTTGGGTCCCTTAGAGGCTGTGGGTTGAGATAACAGGCTCTGGAGCCATAAACAACTTGGAAATAAGCTAATCCTATAGCAACATCAAAAGAAGACTTGATTAAAGACCTTGGTTACTACATTATTGTTACATTGGATCTTGGACTCCCTAGAAGGGAGTGAATTACTGTGTATGCATTTGGGGTGAGGCAAGAACCTTTAGACTCCTTGCTGAGAAGATGACAACTCAACTGGTGGGATTGAGGAAGATTCCTTATGAATTCCATGTTTCCGTTGGTAATTGGTGTTCTGATCCCTTAAGCAAGCACCCCCCTTGTAATCTGGAATCTGGCTCGGGGGTGATAATTGCAAGTGTGGCTACAGTTGTCTATGGTTGGGTGGATATTCCTTGTCTCAAAATCAGTTTCCATGCAACTTTAAAGATAAGTATATGTTTGTGTTGATTAAATATTAATGAACTAATGATGCATTTCTAGTTGAAATGGTTTGTATTTTTGGACTACAACAATATTGTTAATGTGATAAGCATGTGGATGCCTCTTTATGCAAATATAACTTTATAGTTATGATAAATAAATGCATACATAAACGCATAAGTTGGATCGCCGAAATGAACATTGTTGATAAACAAGTTGAACTAGTGTATGCATATGTAGTGGAATGAAGTGTGGTGTTAATTGCTCATTACCGAAGTTCATAACATATACTCTGCAACATAATGTGTAATGTTGCATATAATAAACTAACTTAAGTCATGTTCCCGAACTAAAATCTTATCTTGGGGTAAATTCTCATTCATACTGATTGACAACGCGTATGTAAGTAATACAAAGATGTCATGAAATGCCACACGCAATGGAAGGATCCATAAGGATTTGGAATAATAGCTTGGAACATTGGGCACAAAGACCCCTTTTATTAACATAAAATAACTACATAAGACACCACCTGCTTGGTAGGGTCTATACATATACATGGATATTAGTTCACTAGACTATACGCCCTTGAAACTGTGCAAAAGGCATTGGGTCAATACTCACAAGGTTATCCTCCCTTTAAGTGTAGGAATAGTTGAATCCCAATCAGACATAATTCACCAGCCTTGCATTATAAACAATCTAAATATCTTCAGCGTGGATCAAGGTGTAGCTAGCTTGACCCCGAAAGTATTTGCATATCCCCATGGAGCTGCTTGCAGGCCTGCTTTGAAGCTTGAAATCTTTGGTGTGTGGCAGGCAAGGTGGAAACCTTTCAGGAGTTCACACGCAGCTGGTGGTAAGTAAGGGATGCAAGAACACTTATGCCAGCATGCATGGAATTCCCTGTCCAAGAACAAGGAATGCAGAAAGGCCGGGAACACCTTAGAGTTGGATTGGCTCAAGTTGAGGAGGGGTAGCACATAGAGCAACTTAATAAGCCATTGATGATGGCACCGAGTATTGGCATTGATCCAAAGGTCTGCATGACCTTTGAGACAAAGCCATGGTCAAAATAACTAGCTCAAGGAAATTATGGCCAAGTCAAGACTTGCTCTTACGAAGCTCATAAAGATCTCCATCTGATGCATTACTTAAGGCAGGGTCAAGATCCCTTAGTTGAGCCATTGCAGAGATTAAAGGCAAGCTCGATGTGACGCATGAGGGAAAGTCTTAAACTTATAATGAAAATTTGGTAAAACCTTGCACCGCTTCAAACCCTAGCCATGGAGACTCTTCTTTGGTGCAACCTGATTTTTCCTTTAATGCAATTGCATGAGGAAGTGACGATGTGGATCGGAGGTACAAACCCGAAAGATTACCCTGAAGGATTATGTGGCACAACTATGGGATTGATTGGGATGATGTTAGCCGAGATGAGCTTGCTAACATGCCAGCCCAAAATTTCTATGATTGGTTAAATATGGACCCTCTTGACAAGTCGGCGATGGATTGATGTGGTGAGCAGAGGCCTTTACATTTGAAAGGGTATATATATATTAATATATATATATATATAATATATAATATATATATATGTATGTATGTATGTGTGTGATCACACACACACACACACATATATATACATATATATATACATACATATATATATGTGTGTGTGTGTGTGTGCGTGTGTGTGTGTGTGTGATAACAACTCTAGTTGTGATGACCTTATGACGATTTGGGAAGTCAAGTAGAGTTCAGAGGAGAAAAATAAATAAATATGTTTTACCCCATTCCTCTAATAGTATGAGGGGTTGGGTGATGTTACACATCTGCTATTACAACATTTGCTTCTCATTCTACTATTACCTACATTTTTTCTTCTCAATTTGTTTTCTTGATCCCCAAAGTATTGGTGTAGAGTTGGGTGGTAGAAACACCTCTTTGGCTACCCACTTTCAAGCTTTGACAAGCAAAATGAAATGGCTTTCAACCCCCTCAATTTTTACAACATTCGTTGTTACAACATCCATTGTTACAGTGTCTACTGTATAGTCATTGTTTCAATAGCTTCAATAGTAGAAATTTTTATAACATCATCTTTTACAATAGTTTCAAGATTTTCAACATATTTAGCATTTACATGTTGTTATGGCATCCGTTGTTACAACATCTGTTGTTACAACATCCATTGTTACAACATTCATTGTTACAACATCTGTTGTTACAACATATGCTTCCCAATCCACTGTTACCTATGTTTGTACTTCTCAATTTGTTTTCTTGATCCTCCAAGTGTTGGTGTAGTGTTGGGTGATAGAAACACCTCTTTGGTTGCCCACTTTCAAGCTTTGACAAACAAGATGAAATGGCTTGCTATTACAACATCCATTGTTACAACATATGTTATGACATATGTTGTTACAACATCTTCTTCTCAATTCGACGTCACTTATGTTTGTGCATCTCAATTTGTGTTCTTGATCCCCCAAGTGCTAGTGTAGTGTTGGGTGGCAAAAACACCTCTTTGGTTGCCCACTTTCAAACTTTGACAAATAAGATGAAATGGTTTTCTAACCCCTCAATTGTTACAACATCCACTGTTACATAATTTGTTGTTATAACATCTACTCTAATAGTTACTATTTCAGTAGTTTCAATAGTAGCAATTGTTATAGAATCAACTTTTACAGTGGTTCAACATTTTCAACAATAATGGGTTTTACAACATTTTTAGCAGATTTAACATTGATATGTTGTTATGGCATATGTTGTTGCAACATCTACTGTTACAACATCTACTTCTCAATCTATTCTTACCTATGTTTGTGCTTCTCAATTTGTTTTCTTGATCTCCCAAGTGTTGGTGTAGTGTTTGGTGGCATAAACATCTCTTTGGCTGCCCACTTTCAAGCTCTTAGTTGTAACTTATTTGAAATTTTATTATCAAATGTGCACTTTGATGTGATGTAATATGATTATTGTCTCATTTCATATGTTCTAGTATTAGATATATAAGAGAGAAATTAATTATTGCATGAAATAAATCATATTTTTTCATTCTAAATGTTTTTTTTTGTAGAACAGGGATCTTCCAAAAGATCCAAATGATCCTCATCACATATATCCAGATCATGTTGGATCCAATGTTGAGATGGCATATGATGCTCATGATGACACAGATACATATGACAACGAGGCCAATGCCAATATAGAAGATGATGATCATGAGGCAATTGTTGGTAGCAACTAGTGACATTCATGATCTTATAGACTGCATCATGGATCACTTTTCATATATTGTTATGAAGCCAATTTTCGTCGTTAATATCATTTGTATCATTTTCATGACTTTCTGTACCATATTATTGAGTTGTATCTTTTTGACATGTATCATTTCGACTTATATCATTTGGACATGACATGTCATATTAACTTATATCATTTTGTCTTACATTATTCATCATTTTTATTTATACCATTTTTATGTGATGTACATTTTGAGTTATGTCGATTGTTGGACATGCATCATTTTCACATGCTATTTTATTTTAAAAGGAACATGTATATTTCTATTAATCAAACTGGAATCTGGCCAATGCTAGTACATTCAAAGGCATCAAAATTTTCAGAGTCCTCCAAAATTGCTCTGACCAGTATCTTTAGGTATGCAGTAATGATTTTTCCAAATTTACTACATCATGCTTCTTGTAATTTCTCTAAAATACCCCATTAATACTTACATACCTACATAACATAATATACCTAGCTATTACTATGAAATTAACTACCTGGTTCCCTCCACATTGGTATGGCTAAGTTCCTTCGTAGTAGCCTTGTCTGCTTCCTCCTGGTGGAATGGTTTCACTGCTCCTTGTTGCCCATGCTCCTGCTTCAACTCCTGCTAATAGGGAAACATTAGAGGGAGAGCCCGTCCCTTACTAATCGCCATATCCTATTCACCATTGTTATTGAGGTCAAATATTTCTTTTAACGCTAAAACCACTGCATTCTCCACATTGACCTCAGAGTTTTTCGCCTTGTAGACAAGATTGTCTATCTTGGATATGATTACCTGCATCGCCTCTTGCAAAATTTAAACATTTTTTTTTAGACCTTCCAATTGACTCGTTACCAGGGTGAAATGAGAGTGAGCCTCAAAAATTATTTTCCCACTTGTCTTGGAGATCATCTCCTTGATTTCTTTCTTGAACGCCCGGTCAATCTCATCTGGGGAGCCATCAACATCATTGCCTTATGAGGAGGCCACGATATCTTCAGCTGAGAAAAAAATGTATGGAGAGCCATTGTGCATGAATTTTGCACAACCATCCTCTTATAGTCAGACTTAACTCCAACATGACAGTGGGAGGAGTCCCTTTGAGTTTAATGTTGTTCGCATTAACAATTTTGAATTCGTTGCTTCTTGTTCTGGACCATAAACACACACAGTCGAACTGAGACATTCTTCGTTGGCCACAAAATATAAAATCCTTTGTTGACGACATCCCAGCTGGCCACATGCTTAGTATTAATCCTCATGTTTAACCGTCTATTATATGAATGGCTCGTCATTCTACTAGAGTGATCACCGATGAGCTCTTGTACCATGAAATGACTACCAAATTTATGCAACCTATCAGTCAAATTATCCTCCTTAATTACCCTTAAACATCTTGAGATCCTTGAGTTAGAAGCAATCATGGTATGTGACATATAATTGTTATGTCGCCCTCCTCCATTAAATCACCTTGAACCAAATTGACGCCTTTGTTGGCTTGGTCATTCGCCAAAGTGTTGTTCTCTCTCTTGATATGACAAAACTCCAAAATTTCAAATCTATCCGTGATCAATTGGATTCTTTGTAGAGTTGGTGTTGTATTTGGGTCCTTGCAATGATTCAATTTGTTACATTTTTGAATTGTAATGAGAGAGTCTCCAAAGATATATATGATGATGATCTTGTCAGTGTTAACTCGTCAATTTTTATATGTTGAAATTGGTTGATGATTTCGATGCATTTTTATTACATATGATGGTTTTGCTTTACTGCTCATGATGGATGATGACCATGTTACAATAATTATCTTGTTATTTTATATATACTCGATGTTGTAGATTCTATTTTGATGGAGATTTAATAAGTATAATGATGTTGTTAATGTGCATGGATGTATGTTCCTCTAAAAATTCTTTATAAATATTATCCTATTAAATATTTCAAATGCATTCATATGATGTATAATCATATAAATTATTTAAGAGACATGATATATTTAACTAATTAAATTGAAATAAAACATATTAGTTTAATTGTATGCAAAACAATAATAATTTCTTGGAAGCAAACAAAGAAGCAACAATCGAAGCCAAATCAGAAGCGAAACTAGACGTATATCCTGGTGCTCAATTTGGCGCTAAACCTGGTGCTATCTCCTACGATTGGAAGAAAAAAAGAAGCAACAATGGAAACCAAATTGGAGCCACGCTAGAATCAAAACTGGACGCAAAATTGGAAACCACACTAGAAGTAAAACTGGAAGCAAAATTGGAAGCCACACTAAAAGAAAAATTAGAAGCCACACTAGAAGCAAAACTGGACGCAAAATTGGAAGTCACACCAGAAGAAAAATTGGAAGCCACACTAGAAGCAAAACTGGAAGCCACACTAGAAGCAATACTGGAAGCAAAATTGGAAGCCATACTAGAAGCAAAATTAGAAGCCACACTAGAAGCAAAACTAGAAGCAAAATGAGAAGCAAAATTGGATGTTAAACTTGAAGCCCAACCAAGAGCCAAATTGGAAGCAAGTCCTGATGCTATTTCTGGTGCTATTCTAGACACAATTTATAGAGTTATTCTTAGTGTTACTTACGACATTATTTCCATCAAAATTTCCAGTGCAGCTCCAGGCAAATTGTGGGGCGCTATTTAGGGCATTATTTTTCTGGCACTATTTCTGATGTTGTTTCTAGAGAAATTTACAGCACAAAATCTGGCACCAGGACAAGCATGCCTGATTGCACCCATTTTTGCATTAGGAAAGGTGTCCAATTCGTGAACTAAAAAATACTAAATTCTGACGCGATTTCAAGCGTTATTTCCCTGCTATGTCATAATGCCTCTTCTTAATTTATACCTTGTAATCATTCAAGAAAGCACTTGCAAAAAATGTCAAACCTTCATAACAACCATGCTCTCATACCAAACTGATCTGAAATTAAAATTGAAGGCTTCATGTAAAATTTTGCAACTTAGTTTATGTCTTATGGGCAATGGATCGATATTGCAAAAGCATACAAACTAAGTTAAATTTTGCAAATTTTAACAATGAAAAATAGACAACAAGAAACATCACAAAATAGAAATTTGATGATGGAGTTCACCCCTCCTAGTTTAAATATCTAGGTCCAGCTTCCAATGTTGGCCCTTTAAATTATATTCTAAAATCTGTAGTTAAACCAACATACAATGCTCAAATTGCAAAAATAATACTGCGATTATGTCCAGAACACCCAAAAACCACCTATATAGGCTCTTCTTGGGCTCAAAAAGGTTGAAAAAAGATCAAGTTAGGCCTCCTTCATTTCTCTACTAACTATTATGGAAATTCGTCCCTCTATCAAAACTAGAAATGAAATTCAGTTTTGGCAACCTTACAAAATGAAAATTTCGCAGTTACAGGTGGTGCGTTTGGTCCACAAACCTCGTCGTGTTAGGTGCAATTTTTTGGATGATTAGTTGAGCCTTGTGCCCCTATTCTCTGCCCTTCACTCAGACACGTGGCATATAATATGATCGTGGGGCGTGGGCCATGGGCCATGCGCCCCATCGGCCCCTCACGTGATATTAAATGAGATGTGAGCTAGGCACGGGCAGGGTGCCACACACCCGCCCCTCCGAAGTTTCCATCGTCGGTTATATGGTGTCAACAGAACCCGGGGCTCGAGCCTCGTGCCCCACCCCTCCCACCTTTTCGCATGATCACGATACAACATACGACTTGGGGTTAGGCCGGTTGGGTGAGCCTACCGGCACGACCCTCCCCCCAACAACGCCAACACAACACTTTATTAATAACCCGAATCTATTAACAAGAACCAATGCATGGCTTAGTGGTAAGGTGTTTCATTGTGTATTGAGAGGTCATGGGGTCGAACCCATGAAGGCTCATCTGAAGTGCCACATGGCACCCTATGATTGGGCGACGTGTCACTCTGTGGTTGACCCAAACAACTCACCATCAACCAATCAAATCACACCAACTAACTCTGTATGACCAAGCCACGTGTCCCATCCTGATTGGCTTCGTACTGCATAGTCACCCTAGTGATTTCAACACCACATCAACATATGGACTGCCACATGGCATTCGTACACTACCCAGTTAATCGTGCAATTTGATCTTTTTACTATTTGCAAAAAGCTTTAGAACACGAAAATTTCCTCATACAATGTGAGATTGAGATGATTCAAGCGTCATTGGAATCATAATGATGAGATCTATGATTTCGTGCCAATTTCGGGGGATTTGAGCATTTTTATTTTTAAGCATATTTTTGATCCCCTGGATCATCCAAGGAGGGGAAGAAGAAGTGGAAAGGGGGAAAAGATAACAACCACAAGGGACCAGTGCAAAGATCCCAATAACCAATGCAACCATTGTAGCATTTATTGCCATACAGAGGGGAAGCATTGGAAGTTGCATCGAGAGCTCAACCTAAATAATCAAAATATGCTAAAAAGAATAATCTCATGGTCATTGATTCGAGTAGTGAGGTAGAAGGTAGCTTGAATATGGATGAGAATATTGTATGTACATCATGTAAAAGGGGGTGAATTTGAGTAGTCTTCAATTACAGTAAGAGAAGGAAATGACCAAACTCTTCGATATAAAGATACAATTCAGGAAACAAAAAATGATGTTATGCTCGACTCAAAATCCTAGGGGAATCTCATAGTAGTAGTTATAGTAAAAAAAATAGGATTGGAGACTCATGAACATCTCAACCCATATCCATTTGAGTGGGTCAACAAGGATGCAAAGACAAAGGTAACTAAACAATGTAGAACCAAATTTACTATCAATGTTGATTTTATTGATGAAGTAGAGTTGGATGTAGTTCCACTTAATGTATGTGGAGTTGTATTTGGGATTCCTTGCATGTACATGCAAGATGCGATCTTCATGCAGAGAGGCAACCAAAAGTACCTCAACAAGGACGGAAAATCCTTCATCATCAACATAGACAAGGGAAAGTCAAAGATATCGTTGGTAAGTGCCAACTAGGCCAACAAGTTAATCAGTTATTGTGAGAACTATATTTTGTTGTTTTTAAGAGAAAGCTAGTTTGTAGAAGAATCCATGAGAACTAAGTCATCCCTTAGGGTTGTACTAAGGATAGAAACAACAATTAGAAGAGTGGTTATAGGCATACAAGGGTGTGTTCTAGGATCCTAAAGGGGCTATCACCTAAGAGGGAAGTGGAGCATGAGATCCACATGTTTCCGAACTCTCCATTGCCAAACATTAGGTTGTACAGGAAGTCCATTATAGAGGCAAAGAAGGTGAAGAAGTAGTTGCAACAATTACTGGAACATGGTGTTATTCGACCAAGTACCTCACCATGTGGGTCACCCATTATAATTGTGCCTAAGAAGGATATGACTTGGTGGATTTGCATTAATTAAAGGGAATTAGACAAAATTATGCTCAAGAAAATGTGTCCCCTGCCCAAGATAGATGATCTGATGGATTAGTTATAGAAAGCAAAATATTTCACCAAGCTGGACTTAAATTTAGGGTATCACGAGGTTCAAGTTAGAGAATAGGATACCTGGAAAATCACCTTCAAAACCATACAAGGTTTGTAAGAGAGTTTAGTTATGCCATTTGGCCTATGCAATGCACTAGATATGTTCACGAGGTTGATGAATGATATATTTCACATTTTTATATATTCATTTATTAATGTTTATTTGGATGATACACTAGTATACAATGATATCTGGGAGGATCACATCTCACATTTAATGCACGTGCTAGAGATGTTAAAGAAGCACCAATTGTTGGAAAATCTCAAAAAGTGTGATTTTACACAACAATCTTTGTTGTATCCAGGATAAGTGGAGAAGAACTAAAGATAGATCCTGCCAAGATGGAGGCCATCATAAAGTGAACAGTGCTTGCTAATATTTTTAAGGTTAGGAGTTTCGTTAAAGAAGCACAATACCTAAGGAAATTCACAGCCTTATTTTTAGTAGTAGCAACACCACTCCATGCCATAAAAACAAGTGGGGAAAGGGTCAACAAAGGGTCTTTGAGGAGTTAAAGAAGAAAAAGATCAGTTAAGCATCGGTTCTTGAATTATCAAACTTGCAACAACCCTTAAAACTGGAGACACGTGTGAGTGGCTATACTATGGGATTGGCCTTGATGCAAGGACGGAGGCTTATATGCTACCATTTTGAAGTATTTCATGGCATGGTTCTTAACTATCCTACTATGATAATGAGATCTATGCCCTAGTACAAGATGTTAAGAAGTGGAAACACTATTTGATGGGTAAGGAGACAATAATCCACATTGATCACCAACCACAACAATACTTGCAGGCCTAGAGTAAGCCACAATAAACCAAGCAATACAAGTGGATGAGGTTTGTACAATAGTTTCATTTATTAATCAAGTACAAGACAGGAAACACAAACAAGTTGGTTGACATGCTTTCAAATCCACCCACATCAAAGATCACAACTTTTGCAAACTTTGATGCACATGGAGCCTTTCACCCATGATCGATACATAGGGGCATATACAAAGGATGAGGACTTCAAGGAGTTGTTTTAGTAGTCATATAGCCAAATTCATGTGAATGACGGTGACAACACAATTGAGTGCCATCTCCATAATGGGTTACCTTATAGGCTAGATAAGTTATACGTTCCTAAAGGTGAGCAACTGCAACTAAAAAGGGAGGCAATCATCTCCAAGGTTATATAACATTTTCGTGTAGGGAAGACAATGGAAAAATTATAGAGATAGGTGTATTGGCATGGATGCAAGAATATGTAGCTAGGTTCATAAGAGGATGCATGCTTTGTTGTACTAGCAAGCTTAGTAATAGGAAAAAGGGTATATACCATCCTTTACTTATACCCATTCATCCCTGGGAAAGCGTTTCCATGGAATTTATGGGAGGTTTACCAATAACCTAAAAGGGACCTGACCACCTATTCGTGGTAGTTGATAGGTTCAATATGATGTGTGTTATGATTCCCTATCAACAGGCAAGAAGTAACAAACTTGTTCTTAAGATAGGTTTGGGTGTAATTTGGGATACCAAGGAGTGTTGTTTCAGACGGTGACATGAGATTTCTCATAGCATGTTCGACTATATTGTGGGAGGATATGGACCCAAAGTTGAAAAGGTATACAACATTCCATGCATAGATAGATGGGAAAACTGAAGTAATCAACGTGACTTTGGTGCATCTTTTGAGGGGTTACAATTAGAAGCATCCGAAGACTTGGGATGAAAATATAGTGTATACATACAACACTCTTATAATAGAAGAGCCCATAACTTCTATTGGTAAGTCCCCATTTGAAACTTGTTTAGGATATTTTCCACCTTTACCTTTGGATATTACATATGATTAACAAGGAGGGGTGAGGGAGGATCTCACCAGGGATGTCTTAAGTGCAGAAAAAATTGTTGAGAAGAATAGGTAGATCCATCTACAAGTATAGGAGACTCTACAAAAGTCACTAAAAAAGTACAAGGGAAGACATGATCAACACAGAACAAAGAAGTCATTCAAGGTGGAAGACAAAGTATTGTTATAGTTGAACAAGGAGAGGCTACAAGGTTGTGGTAAAAAAATCAAGGATCTATGATATGGTTCCTTTAAGATACTGGAGAAAGTGGGAGATGATGCCTATAGGCATAGACTACCCCCATACATGCACATTTACTCAGTGGTGAATGTAGAAAATTTGAAACTCGATGAGTCTTCCATGACTCGATTAAGAAGAGGAGAAAATCCTACCTTTTGTAGGGAACTTAGTACCAAATTCTCATGTCGAGTTAACGAAGGATACAATTTTGCAGAAAAATCCAAAACTACAAGATAAGGGCAACATGACCTTTGGCAGATTACGTTGAAAAGATAACTTCCAAGCAAGGATATATGGCACTCTAAGGAGAAGGTAGAGGAAAAAATTCCTCACCTCATTGAGTTAAACCTCTTCGGAACTAAAATCCACCCCAAATGGGGAGGTATGATCTTTGATTGGATCAATATATTATTTGGCATCCATCTTGATGCTTTTCGATTGAAAATTTTGGAGGAATAAAGTTGTAGGGTCATTGTTACAGGTGGTCCTAGTTTGGAAAAATTCAGGTGAAAAACTTCCAAGAGTTATTTCGAGGCCTCAAATGGCCACTTTTTGTGGTCCCTATCTTACTATGGACCTATCTTCCATAATATACACAACGATACCTTTCCAACGACGCAATAATCACTTTAATCACAACTTGTATGAGAAATTTATGCCTCCCAAAAGTTGACCTATCGAAATTGACCATCATAATTTGAGAGGATGCCATGTTAGCCCTTGTTACTCATGGAAAAGGGGCTAGCCATGTGGGCACTATGAAGAATACTCTAGGATGGTTGAGTTTCAACTCATATTGAGCATTGAATGAGTCAAATTTAACCCCTAGTAGACTATTGAGGTATGTAAAAAATGAGCCACTAGGAGGAAAATGGGTCCCATTCTATTGGAATGCATTTTGTTTCATATATGAGCATAGTAGCTGAGAGTGGTGAGAGAGAGAGAAAACACAGAGGTATTGTACACTATAGCAACCCATGAGCCACAAGTTCACTCCTTTGTACTTACATTGGCAATTCCATTTAGAGAAAGAGAGAGCGTAACAACCTCACATTTCAATCGAGTTTTCTCTCGTAAGGGTTTCTCATACCATATCTTGTGTTCATTGTGGTTTGTGAGTGCTTGTTCTATTTGTTCTCTATTTTCTACATATTTGTATTTTACATGCATAAACATAACATGATAATTAACGAATCCAAAAATCTAAGGAAAATATTGTAGATTTCATATTTTCAAATATCTTTTAATAGATTTGTTGTGGCATGGAATATTCACGAAAAATTATGGATCAACCCTTAAATGAGTTTTTTTTATAAAATTCCAAATAAATATTTAATCAAAAGATAAATCAATACTTATTTATGTTAAATGCTTTTAATCAATAATGTACCTCAATCCTTTCTATCCTTCTATACATGTGATAAACTTTGATTAAGGTGAATATAATTCCATTGGTGAATATAAGATTGTGATATATATATATATATATATATATATATATATATATATATACAGTTTAAAAGGGGAAAAAATCAACCATTTTTCCATCGAGAATGTCAGAGGAAGTTATGGTTTCACTTTATAAACCTCAATTTTGTCTTTACTGTTTTAGTTCAAATTCCCTTGAATAATAATTGAATTTTCCCCTTTTTTTCTTTTTCTTTAACACGAATCCTTAAAAAGTTTCCTTTTAAAAATAGATTTAGACTACTTTATTTATGTTTTATTATGTGATTGCATAACAATGCCATATATGATCCACGGTTTTGTATTAGTTCTTTCCATACATTTTTTTTTTCAAAAAATTCATGCAATTTCCACAGTTCATCTTAGTTTTTTTTTATTTTTCCTAGACAATGATCTTAGCATTGCTGCCATATTAGGGCTACATAGCCTGTTGCTGTGATGAGATCTGCATTGAATGTTTTTTTGTTTCTCATTAAGATTTAATATCATCCTTTGTTCAATGAGATTTAGGTTGACAATTTAAATGTTTTGTCCTTTTTCTTTAAGGTTTATTATCCTTTGTTTTGTGAGCTTTGCGTTGGCGATTTAAATGTTTTGTCCTTTTTCCTTGAGGTTTAGGTGAACCAATAATTGGATTGACACTTTGTTTGTTCATAGTCGCTTGAGTATTCCCAAAGTATTTTTGTGCATTCACTGAGGGTTTGGAGGCATCCAAGGGTTTGCAGATTACAAAGCCGAGCTTGAGAGAAGTAATGTGAAACAATAATGGATGTACCATGCATAAGATCAATTTAGAGAGTTATGCTGACAACTCCTTCTCAATCAACAATTCAATGCTTCTTGAGGAATCTGGTTTAAGAGGTAATTTCTTTTGGTGCATTCTCGTTGGAAAAGTTTTGACACAACTCTTCAAATTCTTTTGTTTTGAATCTAAGCTCTTTCCCTTTTTTCGAACTCTTGTTGCATGTATTTTTAACTTTTCAGAACTAAGAATTTATTTCTCGTCAACTATAATATTGCCTTGTCTAAAATTTTACACAAACTAGCGTAACTAATTTTTTGTAGATTTTGTTGCACTTATATTGCTACATATGTATCCCATGCTAGCTTTGGCAGGTGTCCACCAAGCATATTGGTTATCCCTAGAAATTTAGCCATAATCCTGCTATATATTTCTCAAGCATTGCGAGGGATCTATATCTTACTCTGAAAACTTTAGTCTTTGGCATTCTACTCATCTAACAGGCTCGCCCAAATCTCTCATATTCACAGTCGGTGTTGTTGAAATGGCGATTAGCTCCATCTGAACAAGGTTGTGTGGTTAATTTATTTTAACTTTGTAGATTTTGGTCTAGCAAAAAAGTTAAGTTTAGTTGGACTATGGTGAGAGATTGTTTATATAAACACATATATCTACATTGTGTGATGGTTTTGAGCGAAAGAGTGAGTGCATATTGAGTTGATGGTAATGTAGAAGCATATTGTCTTGGTGTGTCTGCTAGGATTTCTTACCTTAGGGCTTGTAGAGATGTATGATTCGAACCACAGGAGCCCCAAATCAAGACACATCCAGGTTCCGATCTAGTAAAGGAGTTGGAGGATCTCAAGTCAAAGGCTTCCTCACTAGGTACACAGTATAAGCTTCCTCTATTCATAACAATTCAATCAATTAGAACTAGAAATGGATATTGTATTGCATTTTAGAGGACTAATTGTATTATATATGCCATTATAAATAAAGTCAACAAAATAAACATGTTCTGTAATAAATATTTTGTTGCAATCAGATAAGATCTCGTTATATTTTTATGAATTTTTGGATATCGTTGTCCTTAATATTGCATTTAAGGAAAAATCATTTGTATAGGACGTGGGATTCAACATGTGTTTACTATTGGGTTTGAAGTGGGCTTTGGTAAATTTTAATTGCTTATTAGTGTTCACTTATGGTTTGGAATCTCATGGGATTTATTTTAACTCATTTCATACAAGATGGTCCCTAACACTCAATGCGGTTACATAGGTTTGGTGTCACCCCCACCCCAATTCTTATGGAAATTTTATATTGTAATGTGCAGATCTTAGGTTAATACCATAATTCCTCCTTTTACCATTGAAGGAAGTTTGTCACGGGTATCAAATATTGATTGTTTCTTGAGTCTATGTCTTTCAAGCAACTTCTTCATTTTGTAGTGAGACCTGAAACCCCTGATACACGGATAAGACCAAACCAAGGTCTTTTGTATGGTACCCACTATCATTAGCCTACATTACAATCCAACACGTTGACATTTTTTTCAGAATGGATGATGTTTGTGATATAATCCAGGGTTGGTCCTTTTTTATTTATTTAATATTATTATTATTTAATTTATATATATATATATATGTGTGTGTGTGTGGTGTGTGGTGTGTGCGCGTGTGTGTATATATATATACATATATATATATACACACACACACACAATATTATATATATATACACACACGCGCACACACACACACACACACACACACACACACACTATATATATATAATTAAAATAATAATAAATAATAATTAATATATATATATATATATATATATATATATATATATATATATATATATATATATATATTATTGAAAATTATTTCTCTGTCATTATAGTTAGAGGATTGTTGCACGATGGTTCCTATAACTTTAGAAGCCTCAGAGAAAAATATGTTAAATTTATTATTATAGGCTACCACTATCCACATAAGTTTTATGATGTGAATTAAAGTCTCTGGTAGAATCTTGATATTCTAATTTAAGTTTGAAACACCCAACATGACTGGTCAATAGTTGAAATAAGTCGGTAGTGTGGAGGGTTAAAGATGGAAGTTTTGGGTAGTCTTGAATTTTGTTTTTCGTTATAGAATGAACATATATTCAGATAATTCTAAGTATTTGGTGGGTATGCTCTGGATAATTTCCACTTGATACTATTGAACAATTATATACATATATTTCATTTTTTTTTGGCAAAAATGTTGTGTGATACGGTTGGGTTGGTGACTTAGAATTTTTGAGAACTTGTTAAATTTGGAATTAAGAACCTAAGTCAAGAAAGAGACAACATTATTATCACACACAAGTGCATGTCATAGGGAAAAATCCTTTATGAACAAGAAAAAACTATTTTCTATAAGATTTCTTATTGTAAAATTTCTTTACATAACAATCACCTTAAAATGAATAGATATTTGGATCAGAAGGTCTGATAGACCAAGTTGGTTGAAAGGACTTTGTTGGTTTTTTGCGTTGCTTTACCAATTTTTATTTTTATTTTAATATCATGTAGAGTCAATGATTGAGGATAAAAAAATATGCCTTAAGGGAAAAGGAGTCCCTCGTTGTTGAAAGATAAACAATTAGAAGAGAAGTCCAAAGTTGTGACAATATTACAAAATGAGATTGATGCAATTCAAGTGACAACGCTTGTTTGACCATAAGTGAAACTTCTGTGTATGATTGTGGTACATGTTCATGATTGTTGTACGATTCAGGTGACAAAGTCTGCTTGAGCATAAATTTAACTCTTTTTTCCAAGGAAAAATCACATTTTATATTTAAGAGAGAATATATAACACATTCTTCATGTGTTGAAGCACTCGATACAACAAAAAGGGATGAACCAATGGCCTCCCAAGTTCAAATTTGTCTAGTTATTATCTATATGCCTGCCATCTTTCATCATGCATTTTTGAAACTATTGATCAAATTCAAATGCTCGGTCATAGTTATAGTCATTTTGAAAATTATAAAAGGACCAGAAGTACCAAAAACAAATGAGTTGAAGAGATTGTTTCAAAGACATTTTAATACCTCTCATTATCTAAGTACTTGTTAGATTACTAATAAGTCTAGTTTCAATTGAAACTCCAAAAATTTCTTCCAATAGTAGAAACCCAAGATTATGTAACAGATTTTATTTGGATAATGTGTTAGTTGCAATGATGTGTTCCTTAGATGTGCTAGTAAAAGTGATTATTTCAAATTGTATGGCTAAAGGATGAAGAGTGATATGTTAAATCTGCTCATCCTCATTCAACCACTCAACCACTTAATCATGAGCATCGAATCACCATAAATTTGCAAGAAATTGAGCCTTTTTACATTTGCCAACATCATGTGTCATATAAGAGCCATAATATCATCATAATTGTTAGATCCAATGCACAAACATTTTTTAGTACCTATCCTCCATAAATAAAAGCTCCCCTAGACTGGTTTTATGATCATTTTCTTGCTAAGCCCTATCAAAAAACCATGGGGTAATGACCTTATTGACTTAAAAGATCTCTAGCTATTGAGTAATATAATGTTTAGAATCTTTTTATAAAACTTGAAATATAGTAGCTACTTGAAACCTCAAACAAAGTGTAATTATATGTTCAAACTTCAAACAAAAGTGTATTACAAGTTACCATATGTCCCCACTCCTCTCTCTTTTCAAGCAATTCTTAAGTCAATGCTATATTACTTAATTCTAGCCATGTGCATATGATATTTCATGGGAGCTCTTACATTTTGGAGTTTAGACCACCACCGCTTTGAGTCTTGCCTTTCCTCATTATGCAAAGCAATATAACCCACTTTAACGATGTTGTGATCAACTATTTGATGAGTTAAACAAAACCTAATCATGTAAACATTGAATCATATACTTTGGAAGAAAGATACCATTCCCATGGCCTAATATGGTATCAACTCTAGTACGAGTAAGCCTTCTATTACTAACCTTCCATTACAAGTTTACCTTTGAATCATTTGTTTGTTCGTTATGTTTCATCAATGTTAATGAATCTACACCTTGGTCTTCTACTATCAAAAGAGTCGACTGAGATTGTTTAAGAAATTGACATAACCGCCGACCCTTGGTAGGTAACATACAACTCAACAATAAATACTTTATTATGTTCCATGATTCATTGATTACACAACGATAATGAACGTAACCCTTATCTTTAAAAGGCCCACTTTTGGATTAACCTAACAAAACTTTTGTTTCCAAGTGTATTCTTCTTTATCAAAAACAAACAAGAGGAAGATCCACGTGGAATAATAGAAGTTTTGTCAGAATTTTACTGCATACATATGCATTCTAGTATCATTTTAAAATAATTTTAGAGTAGTTAATATAGGATAGGCATACAAGAATTGTCAACCACTTCCGAATTTCTGAACATTGATATTTATTGTAAGGTAAATATTTGTTTGGTTGCACTAAGCTTCATTTGAATTCTCAACGGTTTCTACATTAACAAGGCAAGCTGCAAGGCAACAAGTCCCTGCATTGAGTGGGGTAGTTGCGCAAGGTTTTTAGTCAGTGCATGAAGTCCGGTCGATGGTGCATGAATGGAGCTCCTGTCAGTGCAACATGATGAAGCTATGGTTGGTGCCAAGTAGTCAACCAACTCCAGCAGAGACGAGATTACAAGGTTTTTGTGGGATGATAATACTGTAAATATCTTTAAAAGCCTGACAATGAGAAACCTTCACAACCAGCCTCTGAATACACAAATGAAAGCACTGATGTGAGGACTAAACAAAACTCCTATTCCTCTTGGTCTAGCAGATTATAGGCTACTGATCAGTGAATCGATGAGGGTTAAACTTTACAGCTCCTTCAATCGGTATTACAAAAGAAGCCTTAAGATATTAATAAAGTAGCAGAAAATTATTCAGAAATCCTAGCTATTTTAGGGAATATTTCTCATTCTGACAACTTCACAAAGTTTCTGTCAAAGGTCTCTACATATCACTGAGGAGATCGAAGCAAGAGTTTAACCAAGATTTTGAAACTTCAAATCCTTTTATGCCATATGGTTTTTTAGAATGCAGTGTGCAAAATTCAAAGTTAGCGAATGTTATCGATACCATAAATTATCATACCTAACACAACCTAGTGTGAGTGACACAAATCCAGAAGAAGCAGTCTCATGCATAGACTTGTCAAAGAATGATTCTTATGTTCTGTCCGCTTCTGGTGGGAAGGTGTCCCTATTCAACATGATGTCCTTCAAATTTTTCTTTGGTTTTCCCTAGTTTTGTATGTTGTCAAATCCAAAGAATCAAAGTAAAGTGTCCTGAGGCCATGTTCAAATTACAATAGGTTCCCTTAGATTGGATCTTGAATAGATCTTAAATAGCTAAGGTGAAGGGAAAGGCAGATTCAAGATCACATGTTGTTGGCTTATCTGAAGAAAAGAATACTAAAAAGGAGCAGAGGCATCTAGAGACAATAGAAAGTTGCAATCTTTAAAATTAGTGAAATGAGCCGCTTTGTCATCTTCAGATTACAATAGGTTCCCTCATATTGGATCTTGAATAGCTAAGGTGAAGGGAAAGGCAGATTCAAGATCACATGTTGTTGGTTCATCTGAAGATATATCTCTCTAGAAAAGAATACTAAAAAGGAGTAGATGCATCTAGAGACAATAGTCAGTTGTAATATTTAAAATTAGTGAAATGGGATGCATTGTCTCTTCCCAAGGAGTCTAAATCCCAGGGGTCACTTTAGTTGGTGGGTGGTAGTAAGCCGATATTGGATCTTCAATAGCTCTTGAATAGCTAAGGTGTCCTGAGGCCATCTTCAGATTACAATAGGTTCCCTCAGATTAGATCTTGAATAACTTTTGAATAGCTAAGGTGAAGGGAAAGGCAGATTCAAGATCACATGTTGTTGGCTTATCTGAAGATATATCTTTCTAGAAAATAATACTAAAAAGGAGCAGAGGTATCTAGAGACAATAGTCAATTGCAATCTTTAAAATTAGTGAAATGGGTTGCATTGTATGTTCCCAAGGAGTCTAAATGCGAGGGGTCACTTTAGTCGGTGGGTGGTAGTAAGCCGATATGTTTATCAGTCAAGCAATGGATAAGGTTAGCAATCTAGAGCTTAGCTTCCTCAGAACCAATCAGTCACAATTTTTCTTTCGTGTTACTATGGATGTAGTAAATGAGAATAATCTATGCATTCTTATGTAAAAAGGAGCAGAAAAAACCTAAAAACATTGTAGGCAGGAAAAAATAGCAAACAAACCTCAAAACTTTATAGGCATCAAACATTATACAATGCACATATATTTTAGACAATTTTTTTTTTTTTAATTCTACTCAACCCTGTGACATTATTGTTAACCCATTTGAGTAAAATTGTTTTGTATCACCGATAGCAAAAACCACAATTTAGTTGAGACATTTGATTAATACTATTACAACCACAGTTTAATAGACCACATATCAGAAAATGTAGAGAGTGTATCCATAGAATGTTGTAAATAATATTTGTAGGAAGACAATTCTCGGGGATCTTGTCCCTAAAAATAGAATTTTCCTTCAGGGATCTCAACCTTATACACCCAACCTAGCAAGTCACTAGGTATTGGCCTAATGTACAAGATCATCAATTCGGGCCTCTGTGTTCAAGTAGAGTTCGAATCTTAGTCTAGAGGCAACCACTTAGTTCCCGTAGCTCAAAAACTGAAATCGAGTGAATTTATTTATGAATGTGTTTTTTTTCTAAATTATTAAAAAAACAATCTCAAAAATCTGAAAAGAATTGAATGTGTGGTGTTTTCGAATATGATGTTCTTCAAATTTTTCTTTGATTTTCCCTAGTTTTATATGTTGTCAAATCCAAAGAATCAAAGTAAAATGTCCTGAGGCCATGTTCAAATTACAATAGGTTCCAGCAGATTGGATCTTGAATAGCTCTTGAATAGCTAAGGTGAAGGGAAAGGCAGATTCAAGATCACATGTTGTTGGCTTATCTGAAGATATATCTCTCTAGAAAAGAATACTAAAAAGGAGCAGAGGCATTTAGAGACAATAGTAAGTTGCAATCCTTAAAATTAGTGAAATGAGCCACATTTTCATCTTCAGATTACAATAGGTTCCCTCATATTGGATCTTGAATAGCTCTTGAATAGATAAGGTGAAGGAAAGGCAGATTCAAGATCACATGTTGTTGGCTTATCTGAAGATATATCTCTCTAGAAAAGAATACTAAAAAGGAGCAGAGGTATCTAGAGACAATAGTCAGTTTACAACGCTTTAATTAGTGAAACAGACCGCATTTGTCTCTTCCCAAGGAGTCAAATCCAAGGGGTCATGAAGGCTAGAAGTGCTAAGCTTAGCTTCCCAGAACAATACTGTCAACAAATTTTCTTTCGTGTTACTATGGATGTAGTAGGAGAGGAATAATTCTATGTATTCTTATGTAAAAAAGAGCAGAAAAACCTCAAAAACTTGTAGGCAGGAAAAACGGCGGACAAGCCTCAAAAACTTTATAGGCATCAAACATTCTATACAATGCACATATATTTTAGATCAATTTATTATTTTATTTTATTTATTTAATTATTTATTATTATTATTTATTTATTTATTTTATTTTTTTGCTCAACCTTGTGACATTGTTGTTAACCCATTTAAGTGAAATTGTTTTGTATAACCGATAGCAAAAACCACAATTTAGTTGAGACATTTGATTAATACTATTACAACCACAGTTTAATAGACCACATTTCAGAAAATGCAGAGAGTGCATGTTGTGCGTATTGGTAAGAAAATTATAAAACTGCTTTTTACATAGGAAAAAAAGCTACAACAAACACCAATTGTGCGCATTAATGAGAAAATTATAGAACTGTGTTTTAGATAGAAAAAAAGCTACAACAAACAGCTTAGGTAAAAAACTCAAACCCTACGGAGGGTAAAATATGTCGTAGCCACCATAGTAGAGGCAACCACTCAGTTCCCGCAACTCAAAAACTGAAATTGAGTGAATTTATTTATGAATGTATTTTTTTTCTAAGTTATTAAAAAAACAATATAAAAAATCTAAAAAGCATTTGCAAACATTTGCAAAAAATGCAACTAAAATCTGAAAAGAATTGAACGTGTGGTGTTTTCTTAGAACGTTGTTGCAAAATTCAAAGTTAGCGAATGTTATCAATACCATAAATTCTCAAAGCTAACACAACCTAGTGAGAGTTTGGAAGAGATAACCAAGTAAAACATTAAAGGATCCAACAAAAGAAGAATTATAAATCACAAGAATGATACCAGTTGCATATATTGGTAAGAAAATTATAAAACTGTTTTTTACGCAGGGAAAAAGCTACAACAAACACCAATTGTGCACATTAATGAGAAAGTGTTTTAGATAGGAAAAAAGCTACAACAAATAGCTTAGGTCAAAAACTCAAACCCTATGGAGGGTAAAATATGTCAATACAATGTAATAACATAAACAGTACCTGATATAAACCAATGTAGTGGAGCTGAAGCAAAAATAAAAGTCGAAGTGAGGTCACTGCGAAATGATAACAACAAAGTAACTTACACCACGAAATGATTTCAAACTTTATTATATAACAACAAAAGTAACTTACACCACGAAATGGTTTCAAACTTTATTATATAACAACAAAAGTAACTTACACGTAGCGGATGTTGCATGGATAAGTTGTACAAATGCCCTGATTTACCTTAACCTCCATCCAATCAGCCTCGCAGGTTAACTAACACAGATGTCATAGCTTACTAACACGTACAAATGACCTGATTTCCGTTAAGCTCGATCAAATCAGCCTTGCAGATTAACCAGCACAGATGTCATAGCTTCCCAAACATATGTCATATTCCCTCTTCAGCACCATTGCTCTTCTCGCTACCTTAGTTGCTGGTTCAAACGCTGTTTATGTTGTTGGTTGTTTAACCGTGCTCCATGTTGTTCAACACTGCTTGTTCAGAAGATGAGTGAGCAGCCATTAACGCAAGCGCGAAAACAATACCAAGTATTGTTGGTTGTTTAACCGTCTAACCTCCCTAACTGTCAACCCTTCCTTGCTCTGTTAAGGAGCTCGGTTCTTCTAGCTCAAGATACCCGTAGAGAGATGGGACGGAGCTCTCTGCCAGAAGGGAAGCAGAAGAGGATATTCGGTAAGCTTTCCATTGCGTAGATTTCATTTTTTTCTGCCCTTGCCAATGCCATGGCTTCCAATCCCCACTACCTTCACCCTGCTTCACAATCATTTAGATCTCAGCAGAGAGTGGCTTCTTCCGGGCAACATGATGTATCCAAATCTTAGGGTACTTCTAGCGCTTGTTCATTTCTTCTCAAGCAGCCCATGGTGCCATGCTAGCCTATTTCTCATTCTCCCAACCAGCAGAACCAGCCCACCAGCAAAACGCCAGTCTCCCGGGTCAATGGGTTAAACTGCTTAATCAACAGGAGAAACTTTTGGCACTGGGTCTTGCATCCTTTCAAAATTCGTAGCCATACCCTTCCTTGGTGGCCTTACCTTCTATTACTAATTCCATCATGGCCTGTATGTATTACTGTGCCTACTGCGCCTATGGCCCACTACTATTAGGCCTGTATGTATGACCTTGGCGTCAGAAGTTTCAGGAACGACCTGCTAACTGCTTGAGAACCTGCTATTAATCTATCTTTCTCTCCCCATACACCACTGGAACCTGCTAATTGCTTGGGAACTTTCCTAAGTGACTATTCTTTATCTCGAGCCTCCCGGGTCAATGGGTTAAACTGCTTAATCAACAGAAGAATCTAGTAGCACTGGGTCTTGAATCCTTTCAAATTTCGTAGCCATACCCTTCCTTGGCAGCCTTACCTTCTATTACTAAGTCCATCATGGCCTGTATGATTATTGCATCTACTATGCCTATGGACCACTGCTATTAGGCCTATATGTATGACCTTGGTGTCAAAAGTTTCAGGAACGAAGCCAGTTCCTTCCTTTCTGTCGAAAGCATCCAGCCATCCCATAATCTATCTTTCTCTTCCCGTACACCACTGGAACCTGCTTGTTGATAGCCGCTAGTAGCCTGGACCTGACCAAAACTGAGCCCTTGGAATATAGGAAGGGCAAGAAGGGCAGCAGAAGGAGGAAGGACTCCACCTGCATCTGCATCCACCTGCATTTGCATGCACACTTACCCCTGCATGCACACATTGAATAACCCAACCTGCAAATATTATGCTCAAACTAATGCTATGCAAACTAATGTTAGCATTAATTTGGAACTGGAAACATCAACTACAAACAGGGACTAAAAGGAGAACAAACCTATGTTCCAGCCTCTTTCGCCTCGGGAAGAGGCCAAATAAGACCATCAATTGAATAAGATGGAGAAAAAAATAAATAACCTCAAATAAAAGTAAAAACATTCCAAAACATTATCAAAACACATGACCAACTAATGTCAAGCTAAAAAAACTGATTACAATAGTCCCATGCCATTGCCAGATGGCAGGGACTAATAAGGAGAATAAATTACTAAATAACAGAAATATTAAGACATGTATATGATCTGATGATCACCCTATGAGTGACCTCAGTTAAATATTTATTTAAATGAAGGTATTACAGGCTCATATGTTGGTGTGTGTGTCTATGTTATTTAAGCAACGGATCAATCAGATTGCAAATACACAGACACTTGAAATGGAAAACAACAGAGAAACACAGTAAGCAAATACAAGAACACAAAAATTTAATAAGGAGTTCACCCTATCCTTCAGGGCTATGTCTCCAGTCCAACTCTCAGTGATGGCCTTATTTTATTGTGTCTTGAAGCAGAGAATTACAATGAAGGAGCTCAATGTGAGTCTCCTAAAACAGAATTTGCTTGGCAAGGTGGTTCTTGGATGCCCCAAGCCACTAGAGTACACAGACTCTTTTCCTTACCAGCTCTGTGACTTCTCAAGTCTGACAGATCCTCACCAGGATGGTTTGAATCCCTCAAGCTCTCTGGTGCTTGATGCTGCCTTTGATCAGCTCGGCCCTCTGTCTTCCATTCTGCTTTCGCTTCACTGTCTTTTTTCTCTCTGTTCTTCCTTTTCTGTGTTTTGTCCTCCTCTCGGGGTTCTAGTTGTCATTCTCTCTCTCTTTGCTCTCTCTCTCTATGTTATGTTCTTTGTTCATGGCTAAAAACCATTCGAACCCATGGCTCTTCGATTCCTCTTCCACTTGCCGTCGAATCACCTACTACAGCTTCGCTTGGAGTTCCTTGTTCGGCGTCATCATTAGGCTCACAGGGGGTGGCCACATGTCCTCCTGCAACTGTGCCAATTCGCTTCGTCAATTTAGTTTTTTCGTTACATCGTGGCATGAGTCTTTTCCCACCTTGGCAGTCAAATCAGACGTCAAATCTTTACAAACTGTAGCTTAATCCCCTGTCGATTCTGCTTTCCCATCGGGCACGATCTCAGTCGTTAGATCTGGGGCGTCCAGGTCCGACGCCATTCGCACGTTTCGCGTGGTTGACTAGCTCGATTGTTAATGCGTGATTAGCAGTAGTTTTCTCTCTCCTCCGCTTGCCACACGTCAACCACTGAGTGGGATCGCTCCATTTCCTTCGAAACAGCTTACCACCCATGGACGCCCCCGATCAATATCGCCGGTTTTTGGAGCAGGTCCCGCCTTTAGTGCTTTAGCCTTTATCCCACGTTTTTCTCGGCTCTCATGCAACCGAGCGCTCGGGGCTTCTCCAAATTGGGGTTTTCGCCCAGCTAATCGCGCATAAAAAATTGCCTCCGTTTCTCGATTAGGGCCTCCTAAGGGCTAAATTTGCCTCCTGCGCAGTCTCCATGGGCCTCGGTGCTCACGCTTTGACCGAGGTCCTCGTCATTCCACACTAGCTGCCATTGCCACTGGTTTAGAGGTGTTTTTGATCGTTGTTGTAAATTTTTTGAAGTCTGTCCCGACTTGGTACAACCATGGCTCTGTCTATCTCTCTTTATGGATCCAATTCAAATCAGTATAAAATTGGTTTTGTTGATTAGAGAGTTATGAGATCAAAATATATGTTAGAAGTTTAGTTTAAGAAATCATTATCAAACATACGTCATCATTTTTAAAATTAGATATGTTTTTAAATAATCTATAGTAATTCCAAATAAAATTTAACTCTATAAATAGTGTTTTATTAGCACATGGTCTTATATTCTTTAGTTATTTCAAATCATTTGGGTGGGGTTTCAAATAGTTTATCTTTGGTACTTTAGATGCAAAAAATATATTTGTATAAAGAAAGCAAAAGGGTCTTATATTTAAGTCAAAAGGCATTTTCTTTGTAGGCTTGGGGTGAGCGAACATTGTTCATCCTAGCGAATAAGAAGCCTTCATTTTCATCGCTCAAGCTAATTAAAATTTGACATCTATCCAACTGATATCTAACACCTCATCTAACATCTAACACATGGATGATCATTGTTGTTGGCTCTTCCAACATGTTTTTGCACTACATAGGCCCATTTGCGCAGAGAAGGCATTCCCTATTAGCTATGGTGGCTTCAATGTTGATGAAATTGAAGAACATCTTAACCTTCACCTTCAACTAGTGCATTCTTCATCCTAACCTTCAGCCACTGTCGCCTTGTTTCTGACATCAGCGCCTAGTCAAGGAGGGTTCAACATTAAAGTCCCTGGAGCTACAAGAGTTTCTAGTTGAAGATCTCTTGGCAAAAAAGCTTTGATCCCATCACATTTTTTCAGTTGAGCTAAGGGATTCAATTCATTAGCGCAACACGCCTGGACCAAAGGCATCCATGACGACACCCAACCAAAGTTGAAGGGAAGAATATCACTCTCAATATCAACAAGGATTTTCAATCTTGATTCGAAGCCTACAATCAGATGCAGACTAGTGTTGTGGCATTTGGTGAGAAGCCCCAAATTCTTGAGATTGTTGTCCTTGGTGGTCAATCTGATGGAAAAAAGTTCTCTGCTAGAAGCTCTATTGGGCTTCAGACTCAATGTTAGAGAAGTCGAAATGGGAACATGAATGTCATTGATGTTGCAAATGGTGCACAACCCTTTGGCTCTAGAATCCCATTGTCGATTTCAGGATGAGGATTCTGATGACTATGAAGCTCCAAATGCATTGTCTTCTGCTATTGTTGTTGCCATTAGAAGCAGAACGAAGGAGCATTTGAAGAAAATCCATGCTATAGTCTCTGCGAAACCTATTGTGATGCGAACAGAGTATGCCTACTTCCAAAATTTGACAATCATTGATACCCTTGGATTCATTCTTAAGGAAAAGAAGGGTGAACCAGAAATACACCGGATAATATTTTAGCTATGGTAAAGGCATTGGCAACACCCACCCACCATTTACTTCTAATCCTTCAACAAAGTAGTGTGGAGTGGTGCTCTTCACTTTGGTTGGACACAATTCGTGTAGCTGATCCTCCTTTGAGGTGTACAATTGTTGTTGTTTCTAAATTTGAACTTGCAATTGAGAGCACAAGAATTGAATATTCTTTTGATTGTGAGAGAAGCACCATTGTTGGGGTTGGAGGTTATATTGCTTTTCATGCTGCTTTGAGGTGGGACTATAACCACTTCATCCAAAATTTGATAAAGAAATGCAAGGAGCTTGTGAGGCATCAATTGGACTTGTTAACAAGTCCTTATTCTCAGATTTATAGGCCAAAATACAACATGACAAACACTTTTTTTGGATTTGGAGCATCAACCACGGGATAAAGGTTCAATCGCTCATCTATTCCAATGTTTATGGACCTTTATGAAGATCTAGGATGTTCCCAATAAGAGGGATTGGATGAGGAACATAAGAATGTTGCTTCGCAAGCACACCTGCAAGCAACACCAAACAAAGGGTATGATTCAAGAGAGCCACTTAGAGAAAGTCAAATGATTATGACTGAAACAACTTCACTAGATCAACCAAGCAGTGAGATCGGTGAAGCAAATAAAAAGGAATATGGAATTGCCAACGGGTGTATTGGCATTGAACTAGGAGGGTGGAAGAGGCAAATGCCATGGGTATCTAATTCTCATGTAGGTCAAAACAAGGAGCCTAAACATTCCAACTCAAATGTGTTATTTGAGAACAATAACTCTTCATCAACATACAATAACTTATAAATAATATGAATTGTTATAGTCATATAATTCAAAAATAACTAAAAAAATCTCCCGATCGGGGTGTGACGGGATGAGAGATCCCCGCGAGGATCATCGTAATGATTGAACGAGTGTGGAGCAGGGCAAGTGGGTAGCCCACCCAATGCCTCCACACGCTTAAGGCAATTAAGGATCTGACGACCTGTAACCAAGTGGCAGGTCGGACCTTGGGCGTGATAATATTGGTTTTACAAGTGGTAAGTGCCTTTTGCATGCAAACATTGTGGTTTCAACTCTAGAGCTATTGCGAGGTGGTGAAGGCTGCTCGTGGGATTGGAGGCTTGCACCATAGACTAAGCACCTAGGGCGACGTCAATGGAGCAATGGAAAGGTAGGGTTACTAGTATGTATCTCAGGCCTTCTTAGTTCATGAAATGGCAGTCTTGTTGTAATGAATGAAGTTGGAATGACAGGGTTTGGTGATGGTATTGCATGGGCTAATTGGGATTGGGTTAAGGCTGTCATTGTTAGCGTCTAAAATGTTGATTTCAGTCTTTTATGGAAATCTATTGGCTCAGATGGGCATGTATGGGGATTCGGGGCATGTATCTAGTACTTTGTCTGTAAATTTTGTTAATGAATCTTTTAATTCTAGGCGTCTGAGGCCTGGATGGGTCTGGGGTCAGTTAGAGAGTTTGATGTATTTTGGAAATCTTCGGGACTAGAGGGGCATGTATGGGCAGTTAGGGTCATCAACCAGCATCCGATCTATTAATTTTGTAAAAGATTCATTTAATTCTTGGAGTCAGAGGCTTGGATGGGCCTGGGGTCGGTTAGAGAGTCTAGGTGAAGTTATGCATCTGAGCCTTTTTAATATATGGTGAAATTCAGGTCTTCTGCCATCCCAAACACAAAGACCGAGGGTGTCGGGGTTCTTTGTGTTTTCATTCCTCAGAACAGGAAATGTGGAACCAAAATTGTATCCCACAGGAAAAAGACGGATGGTAAAGCTTGCATTTGGCTGAAAGATTTTAATAAACCATCTGTGTGCACTATCCTTTCAAATTTGCCTAAACTGTAAACTCCTCTAGCTTCAGCATTGTTGGTTCTCGCTATGGTGAGGGCACAAGAGAAACTATAGTCGTTGGGAATCCCAGTCTACGACAACATGGTGAAGGAAGAGGCTGGTGCAGGGAAGCGAGGGCGTCGTTGTGACATCAATCAGAACATTAGGAAAGGCAAAGCGTCGATGGCTTCATCCAACAAGCTCCATTATAGAAGAGGCAAGAAAATAGAGGAGGAGAATTTGCAAAATCTCATGCATGTTTACAGTGTTGGATCCCCGACACAAGTGAAGTCCGTAATTTCATTATGGGAGGCGGAATTGAATGCCAAGGCGACAGCATAACCGATTCCAACAAATGACTAGGAACCTTTGGTAATGGATCCTAGACACACCCGCAGAAGGTTGACTCTGTTCAAATAGTCAATCCAACTATATTGGGTAATGAAGAGCTTACTAGCGAGAGCCATGTCAGCAACCCATAACTTGGAAGGCCCCTATCAAACCCAATAAGCTTACTTGAGCCTCAAGGACCTTCAATGGGAAATCCAGGCAGTATAGGTACAACAATACCATCAAAATGTCTGTCTTAGCGGTATGTAAAAATAGCTACAAAGTTTGCAACAAAATGAAATGCCATGGTCGAGTGCAAAGGACCCTACCTTGGTAGAATCGTCAAATGATTGACTACCGTCATAATATTTTTGAAAGTTTTTGATGTTTTTTTGTTTTGTTTTTATGATCTGGTCGGATAGCATTTACATTGTCAGTAGTAAATATAGATGGGTGATAGATATGGTAGCTTATCAAGCTTGGATGGACATACTCAAACTGTTTATGTTTTGGATGGTTTATGATGTTGATTAATGGCCAACAAACCTAGTTTCCTTCTAGTAGGTTGAGGCCACCAGACATATATTTTGTAACCAACTTTACATATGATTAATAGAAAGGTAATTCCAAGCTTACAAACAAACAAAAAAACTAAAACATAAATTACTTTCATCCCTTAATGTTCCTTCTTATTAATTTTTCTTTTAACCATTGGAAAATTACCGTTGTATCTATGAGATATATATTAGTGGTTTGTTGATGTTTCTCCTTATCTTGGTCCTGACGATGAACCTAGATTGAGGTTTGAAACATGTCAACCATATGTTATTTATGTGATTTTTTCTGGAAGATCTTAGCACAATGAAGTTTGTTCTTTAGCTGCCCAACATTTTCAGAGTATCCGTGAAGCCCTCATAGAACAAAGTGTGCAATACGCTATGAATATTGGCTTCTTGAATCCTTATCGAGACAAATTAGTAGTGGCACTGCCAGTGGAGCTTTTTACTGTGACTGATGAAATGTTTATGGATATGTTTGTTGCACCTAGTGCTATGGACCTTCTTAGGAATGAACGACGAGTCACACAAAAGCGTATGAAGACTTTGCAATCTTGCTTGAATGAATTTATGAATATTGCTTGTGCACTTTGAGTTGGATATGTAGGTCAAATATATCACTACACATATCACATCCAGCAGTGGTGGCTAGCCTTGTAGACTTCTTTGCATGACCCGAGTCTTATCTCATGGTTCGATCAACCAGGCATGGTTTTAGTTGTTTGAACATAATTTCTTGTTCATTCCATCAATTTGATTGCCAACGAATCAAATGACTAAGGTTGAAAATATCAACCATATAATTGGGGTTCCCCCAGATTCTAGAAGTTTCTGAAAAAGGTGATGAGCCACAAATCCTCTTCCTCCCATCACAACACATCAATCAAATTCCAATGTTGGGAAGTTTTTTAAACCCTCCTCGATAGCCATTGAGAGAACTCAAACACTTCGCACACGAGTTACAAGCTTTTCTTCACTCGATAATTCGTAGCAATTGAATTAAAAGTGCCCTCACCTGGATTTGTAGTGGCCTTTAGAGCACTTGGCATGTATCTGGACATGATATGGTATGTCTTTGAACTGAAAATTGAGCTTTGCCCATAACTGAAAGACACAACCTTCTTCTAGTTGTCTCTGCTCTCCAAAACCGAATTTGCTTGCTCAAAAGCCTAAAGCTAGATCTATCTCTACTGAGCAACAACTAAGCTTTAAGCACCTTTTTAAATACAATAAATTAAATGGCTATGTGACTTTTTTAAGGATAACTTGTTTACAAAGCTTTAAATAGCTTCACTTTATAGCCAACACTACTAAGCGTATGAAAGGGAAATATTTTGTTCCCAAAAAGAAGCTTTCTCTAAGCTAAGCAGTGGAACTTGATTTTAAGTGAACTGTGAATGAACTTGCACTTGAGCTTGAGCTTCACTCACAACACTTTAACTTTCCTTCCTTCTATATAGGCAAGACTTGGCTACCGGGAACAAAATTATTGCTTTCTTATTCTCTAAGCCGAGCCACTAGATTGAGCACCGCTTTTTGCTTTCACTAGATTGACTTTACTCGCTTACCAAAAGAGAGAGTGAATCAATCAATCAATACACTCACTAAAAAGATATGGTATGTCTTTGAACTGAAAACTGAGCTCTGCCCACGCCTTACCAAGCACGTTCCTCATATATGTGTGTGTGTGTGCGTGTTTTCATTGATATACGACGTATGATCTATCCATGGCGAGCCTCTGACTTAGACAAATTTTCTAAAACAATATATATTTAATTGTTTCTCAGTAAAGTCAAGTTTTTGGGACCAAGCTCTTTCCCTTCCAAAGCACTTCGAGCTTTTTGAACAAGATTTCCTTCTTTTCTTCAACGACATTTGGTTCCAGGTGTAAATACTTTTTGGTCTGGGGAGTGCATGATCGATATGTGAGACTAGTCCTTCCACGTTGCTTTTTTGGTTTCCAAAATCGGATGCACCATACATGTCATAATAGCTTCTCCATTCGGCCGTATGGAGATTGCTAATGGGAATCCAAAAATAACCTTTCATGATTGACTCCAATGACATCCATGAAGGACGCGTAGTCGGACGAATAAGATTACTATTTATTCTTAAAATATTATATAAAATATAATTTTGAAAATAATTTTAATAATTGATTTTGAAATATAAATTATAAAATTGATTTTTTAAATATCAAAATTATAGTTGAAATTTCTTCGTTTAATTAAATAGAATAGTTGATTTTTTTAATAATTATGTAAATGAGTGGAATGTTTTTAAATATATTTGTTAATTAAATATAATTAAGATAATTGAAATTCTTAATAATTGAGGGGAAAAAAATTTATTGGGCATCTTAAGTGGCAACCATAGTGTTATGAAGTATTATGTAAATTAGGGATTTAAAGTTCAAATTCTCCATGAGTCAAACCAACCAAAAATAATAATTAAAAAAAAAAAACAAATTATTTCAATTATTTTAAAAACATTTCATAAAATTTCAGTTAAATATAATTATGTTAATATTATGATTACAATATAAAAGTATGATTAAGTAGATTAGCTAAATTACTCAATAATTAAATAGGTTAGTTAAATGTTTTTAATGATTAAATAGATACATAAATTATTTTTAAATATATTCAAATAGATCCATTAACTAAATTTCGTTCAAATAGTTGAAAATCTAAATAATTGAAAAACAAAGAATATAATTTTTTTATCTAAATTTTCTTACTCATTTTAAAATTCTTATATAAAAGTTAAATTTAAAATTGATTTTATAAACTATGAATGTGATTTGATAATCAACAAAATATTAACATTATGTTACAAAATGAGAATCATATTTAAAAAGTGATTTTTGGAAATTATAATTTAAACATAAGTCTATAATCAATTTTAAAAGTGATTTTATAATCAATGAAATGTTAATATTATCTTCTAATGTAGAAGTCATAACAATTGAGTAGAGCCCTAAAACTACTTCCGCTTGGCTAAGAGCTCGTCTTCCTCAGACGTAAGGAAACATGTTAACGACCCAAGACCTAGAGGCATCTCGCAAGAGTGAAAGCCTGCCCCCTTATGGACCACCAGTCAATTATTCCAAGTGACGTGGTTTTCCTTGAATAACAGTGATGAGTCAGCCTGCATTCACGAATAACAACTAGGATGGTTGTCCTCACTACTAGTTTGACCACTAAGTTATGATATGTTTTCCCACCTTTTGAAAAATAACAATTGAATAATTTAATTATTATTTTTATAATTAAATAGAGTAGTTGATTTTTTTTAATAATTAAATAAATTTAAGTTTAAAAATGATTCTTTGATGTAATTCTTCTAGATCAATGATATTGAGTACTTTTGGGTGGACTTTTCAAACCAATATTGTGGTTCATCATCGATATATAATGACTTTATAATCATTTTTGAAATGTTAATTTTATGGTTTCAATATGGAAATCATAACATTTAAACATATTAATTAAAAAAGCAAGCATGTTTTTTGGATATATGCTCTTTGCAGCTTAAAGTTGCCCCACATTTCAAGTGGTCTCACAACCCATCAATAGAGACTCAACCAAAGCATAATATATTGGAAAAGAGTTTTGGGATGGTTATAAAGGAAGATATAATGAAGTGACGTTAATGTAATTATTAAGCAATTTTAATGAAAAGGAAAAAAATGGATATTGTTACGAGATTTTTGACCTAAACTTATTGATGAGGGAATAAAATTATTAACCTTTGACCACATATTAAAAAGAAAAAACAACTAATAGAGCAACAAGATAAAATAATATTTATAAGTTGGACTAAATTAATAAGAAAACATTAATAATTTTTTTTTGGTTGTTAATTAGAAATATTTGATTAGAAGAATAATAATAAGCTTTTCTAACATAAAATAATACAATTAACATTGTTAAATTGTAATTACACAAATACACTAGGCGATATTGATATAGATAGGGGGAAATGTCTAACCAAGTGGGGACAAAATTAAAATAATCAAAATTAACGAAGATCAAAGGTATTAATGAGAAATTACAAAGGAAGAAGGTTAGAGGTGGAGCAATCAATAATCCACAAAAGAGAAGGTTAAAAAATAATATTAAGGAAAGATGAAAGGAAGAGAGTGGGGGAGCGGGAAAACAATTTGAAAAAAGTCGGGGGGGGAGGGGAGGGGGGAACAAATTCAATTAATAGACAAGGAGAGACTCAAGGGTGGGGGTAGGAATGGGGAGAGAGAAGAGGGAAGGGAGGGAAAAACAAGAGGATAGGTTGATGACTTAGATGTTGGATAAGAGGTTTCCAAAAGTTGCTAAGCTTATACCATCTTCACTATTGAAGTTTTTAGGTTTATTTTCAATCTTTGGGGTTTCTCGAATAAGGTAGGTTGGCTAAAGAGGGGCAAGAGCCAAAATTTTTGTTTGGTCAAAGTTGATGATGTGCTTGATTTTGAAGGATTTTTCAACCACAACTTACTTCAGGACCCAACAGTTAGTAGTATCGACGATGTGCTCCTTTAACTGAAATTTAAAGGACCTACAAGTTTGGCCAATGTAGGACTTGCCACAGAAACAAGGAATTTGGTAGACTCTGGGGTCTAACAGTGGATCTAGATTATCTTAAGGAAATCTAAATAGTTGTTTTAAGGTTTTGCTAGGTTTACATAAGATTTTAACATCCTTTTTTTCCTGAGAATTTTGAGATGATTTCAATGATACCTTTTATATGAGGAAGATAAATGAGAGCTCTAGGAGGGGGCTTGGGATCCTTGGGAGTGGCATGAACAGGTAAATTTGAAGGCTCTGTTGATTTGGGTGGTAGAGTAGTCATTCCTAATAACAACTCTGGTTAGATAAGCTCTTTTGTCGGCTATAAATTGCAGATCTGAAATTCTGCCAACTCTATTGAATAGGGCTTTTAGGATGGAAAACTTTTGAGTGGGGTGATGTTGAGAGTTAGCATGGAGATAACTATTAGTGTGAGATTTCTTGTGATACACTTGGAGGGATAGGGAACCATCAGAAAGACTAAAGACAAGGACATCCAGAAAGGGAAGGGATGAGTGCTCTTTTAATTCCATAATGAATTGATATGCGAGGAAAGGTTGTTGAGGTGATGAAGGAAAGCCTGGAGGGCAGGAAGCTCGTGAGGCCACACTACAAAAAGTGATGGCTCCAAATTAGTACCACCATTTAGGTTTCTAATGCCAAGAATTGAGAGCTAAAGTCTCGAAATGCTCCATAAAGATATTGGTGATAACCAAAGATGGGGAAGATCCCATTGTTGTTCCTTTTGTGTGTTCATAGTAAATCCCTTTTTAGGATATACTAATTTTAATGAGGCTGAGGGTTTTACAGTCAACTACCTTGGAGATTAATTCCGAGATTGTTGGAACAAGGATTTTGGTGAAAAGGGAGATGACATCAAAGCTTACCATGATGCCAATGGGGTCAAGATGGATGGTATTAGCCTTTTGAATGAAATGGGAGGAGTTTGTAATGAAAGAATCAATAATGTCAGGAAAGGGTTGAATTTTAGAGGCTAAGAAGCAAGAGGGGGCATGGGTAGGGGTCCTAATTGCACTAACTATGGGTATTAAGGGAATATCATTTTTATGTATCTTTGGTTACTCATAGATTCTAGGGGTTATGGGATGCTAAGGGATGAGCCACTTCTACACAAGAGGATTAATTCACGAGGCTCTGATGGCTCAGGTGATCAGGTTAGTGACAATATTAATAAGGTTTTTAGAGAGCGGTTTGTAAGAAGAGGTTGCCAAGAGCTCTTGAAGTTTGGCTTCATAATCAGGAGAGTTTATTATAATTGATGCATTCCCTTTATTTGCTTTAAGGACCAAGATATCAAGGTTGAATTCTTTCAATAAATAAGTATATTAGCTCTTTTTTTAACTAAATTTAAAATATATTAATTAAATCCAATAATTGAAATTTTATTTTTTTCCCCAAGGGAAAATCATAATTTAATTATATAAAATATTGAAAATTACATGTTGTAGATGTTGCAAAAGGAGCATATCTCAGAACTGGTGGCCATGTTTGTCACACACTGCATAGAGTTCCAAAATAACAGTGACTGTATGCATATAAGTAGTTGTAAACAAAACTAGATAAAACATATAAATATGTACAAAACCATGAGATCTGATATTCAACAAAAATAAGCAGAAAGTGGTCCAACTATGAGTTGGGTAGGATCATATTGGACCTACATCCTGTATCTGTTGATCAAAGAAGAGCTTGTGAAAGTACTGATAGTAGTCCTGTCCCAATTGTTCCTATATCATCTAAGTGCCAAAATGGTGCTACGCAACTTCTTTGGATAAGTTGTCGGAAATTTGATTCCTTTCCCTGTAGATATGACGATATATCACATAGTTAAATTGTGATTTTAAAATAATTACTTCTTCCAGTAGATTTCTGAGTGTGTGCATGTGACAATTTGATTGTTGGTTGAACCAATTTATGACAATTTTTGAATCGGCAAAAATCTGTAGTTGCCGACATCCTTTCTCTAAGGAAAAAATGAACAAAAGTGTAAGGTTGTTTAGTTATGCATAATTGTTTGTACCTCTCCCTAACCCCATTTTTAGTTTGAAATAATGATCTTCATTTAAATACAACACTGCTCCTCCACCACATCCTTCTAGTTGCGGAATCATCAAAATAAGCCCATGGCAAGGAAAGGGGAAATCCAATCTTTATCTTTATCTTGGACAATTTTTTGGTTCCTACCTAACCAAATACCCTGACATACCATAGGGTGCAAATTCCGGAGCTTTGTGGGTTTAGCCCAATTCCACCATAATTCCCAAGATTCTTAAATTGTCTCACCCTGCCACCTAATATTCATTGCCAACATCTGATACATTTGATTCCATAATTTTAGTGTTATGGGGCATTTAAGGAACAAATGATTTATTGATTCTGCATTTTCCTTGCATAAGAGGCACCACGTTGGGCCTTGAAATGATCACGTTGAAGATTGTCTCCAATAGGTGCTTTGTTACGCAATAGGCACCACATGAACAACTTTGTTTTCACTAGTCCTTTAAGCTTCCAAAGCGACTGCCACAACCATACATTGTTATCAGGTTCGTGCTCTGCGAAAATGAAGGAGTATCCTTCTTTTGGAATGTATCTACCATGAGGAGCCAAAGTCCAAATACGTTCATCCTCCCTATTATGTAATCCACATGAGTTTCCAAGAGGGCATTTGTGAAGGTAACCTAGTCCTATTGCCATTGATCCGGGATCTAAACTTCCTATGTAGACTTCTATTTTTGACCAAAAAATGTGGAATTTTTTGCATCAACAATTTGATTCAAGGTCCGAATATCGACCTCCTCAAGTAAATGGTTCAGGTCAGGGGGGAGAATGTGCACTTTACCACTTCTTGACCAAGCATCCAAACCCATGCGAACCCGCTCCCTTGTCCCCACTCTCCATGCCAATCCTAATCTGATATATTCAAAGGAGTTTAATACATCATGCCAGATCGAAGAGACATCCATTCCATTCCAACGAGGCAATCTAATCCAGTCCTCAACCTGAAGTAGGTTAATACATTTCTTGGTAACCACCTGTGACCATAAGTTGTTTGTGGTGATTATTTGCCATCCCATTTTGGCAGCCAGTGCTTTTGAAAAACATGAAAGGTTTTTCACCCTCCATCCTCCCCATTTTTTGGGCATGCAATTTGATCCTAGCTAACCCAAGCAAAAAGTCTACCTTCCTTTTTTTTCTTGCTAAAGAAATCTACAACAAATCTGTTGTACTTTGTGAAGAATGCCCTTTGGGATCCATGATAAAGACATCCAATACACAAGGATGACTTCCAAAATAGACTTGATAAGAACCACTCTACCTACCCTAGATAGTCATTGATGATGCCAAACATTTATTCTACTTTCAATCTTAGCTACCAGCCACGTCCAATCTGCAATTTTATAATTGTTTGGTTTTAGGCAAAAGCACAGATACTTCAGCCCATTGTCAAAATCCATAATTTTGTAAGGAAATCTTTTTATGGCATAGTTTAGTTCAAATTGAGAACATTCTGATGCAGATAAAGTGGATTTTTCCTGGTTTTTCTCCATCCCTGTAGCCTTACAGAAAGTTTTGAGAATATTGTTGAGCACAGTTGTGTCGCTAATAGCTCTGCTTGTAAAGATGAGGACATCATCAACGAAAAGTAAATGTGATAAGAATTGAAATTTTAAATTATTAAGGAAAAATATATTATTTATTTATTATTTTTTCAATTATTTTAAAAACACTATATAAAGTTTAACTTTAAAAATGATTTTATATTCAATTTCAAAGAATGTTCTAATTAATACATAAAGTGGTCATGATTTTTCCTAGTTAATTTTGCCCAAACCTGATAGAGATTTTTAAGAATCCTAAGTTTAAGTTATTTAATTTGCAAAGGGCATAGTCTAACTTATATACGAAATGACCTTTTTTTATGACCATTTTTCTGGTTAATTTTAATCAAAGCATGACATAATGTTTTAAAAACTTGAGTTTAAATTGTTTAATATGCATAATTCGAATGCCCCAAAGGTTTTTCAGGGCGCTGAATCTATTTATGTATTCAAAAATGTATTTTGAACAACAAAAAATCTTGAAATTGTATTGCAGGATTTTGTTGAATTCTAATGAAAAAGCTATTTCATTTATAAGTTAGACTACGCCATTTGCAAAGTTCAAGTATCTTAGATGTTTTCTTTGGTGTTGAATCCATTTATGCATTCAAAAATGCATTTTAAACAACCAAAAATCACATTCTCGCCCAAGAATGTATGACTAGATTCTAGGGAAAAAAAGTCATTTTGCCAATTAGTTAGACTATATCCAATTTCAAAATGTTAATATTATGATTCAATATAGAAACCATAATCATTAAGTGGTTAGGTTGGATTTTTTTTTAATAATTAAATAGGTTAGTTGAAGTTTTTTTAAAATATATTTATTAATTAAATTTAGTTTTGATAACTGAAATTTAAAATAATAGAAAAAAACATTATTTTTTTCTATCTAAATTTTCTCTAAAAATATTACTCAAAATTTAAGTTTAAAATTTGTTAATTTTATTTTCGCACAATATTTTTGTGCATTTTGTTGTGAATATTATGTTTCCATGAACAAGGAACACGACACAACATAAATGATATAAGGAGCTATGCCACAAAATTGTTTCTTCAAACTAAGAGTACACAACATAATAGTGTGCACCATAACATTTGGAGATAGATTTAATTGAATAAGTGCCTCATTACTTGTTAAATATGATGAACCATTTGTCAATTCGAGGAGAGCCATCTCAACCAATGTTTCAATCCTTTTGCAAATGACTATTGTATATAAATGACATATTCATCGAACAACCTTTTCACAAAGATGATAGAGTAAACTTTCTTAGAAGGCGCGTCGTTGCCCTGATCATAGAACTTTTCACAAGTCCTTTCACAACATTCACCAATACAACGATTCTATTTGTAGTTTGATTTTTGCTCATCTTAACAACAACTTGCTAATAAAAGTCGTTTCTCCCAAGTGTCAATGATATCTTTAGCTAATAGATACCTCATAATTTTCATGTTCAAAATTTATTTCATGCCATTTCAAAAAAACCCAAAGAAATTGAACTCCTTTGTTATATACCTTGTGCTTGCAAGAATTGTTATTATCCTGAGACATTTATGTTAGTTTAACTTCCTGCTACATTCTTTAGAAGATATATACAAACTCAAATTTCGATTGTATTTCATCATCCTCGATTGATTATCTCTGCAGCTGCATTCTTTCGTTTGCAGCTGCGGCATAATATTATCTCTGGCATAAAGTAAACAAGTTTATGAAGGCATGCCGTTAAGCAGCGGCTGCGGTTCCTATATTTTTATAAGCTGCGTTCTTCCGTTTGCGGCTGTGGTTCTCAGATCTGCGTTATTTTTTATATTTTTTATAGTAAGAAGCTACATTCTTCTGTTTGCGACTGGGTGCTTAGTTCTTCACTCTAATTCAATCGTTAGTTCTTCACTCTAATTCTTAGTTCGGTCTGCGGTTCTCAGTTATCACTCTAATTCAATCGTCAGTTATTCCGTCTTCCGTCTGCGGCTGCGTTCGACATTCTCCATAACGATCACCAATCTCAGTTTTGCGAAAATAGATATGTGAGCAAGTCTTCCTTTACGTGGGCATCTCCGGACCGAGTGGTTCATGAAGCGAAAGTCGGTGATTTATTTTTTCCCGCTGGGTTCTAGATCTAATCTTCTGCGGCTCGATCTAGATCTAGATCTAATCTTTTTTGCGGCTGAGTTCTAGATCTAATCTTTTGCGGCTAGATCTAGATCTAATCTTCGACCTTATTTCTCTGTGGCTGGGTCTTGGCTTTCTATGGGAAAATATGGCTCCCAACGTTGCAAAAATAGCTGTTGGCTCAGTTCCGTCCACTTCTGGAGGGCAAGCTCCTGCCCATATCGTTAGTGAAGCCCCAGCTCCCACTGTCCAGGTGGTCCAGGCCTCATTCGATGAGGCTTTGAAGTTTTCCGAAAGTGCCCTAATTTTCCGGTTCAATGGTTTTTGGCTGTGGTTGACAGCTCTCCACAATTGGATCTCAGAGGTATGGAAGTCTGTCATTTATGATGAAATTAATATCTACCCCTGTGCTAGGGGTTTCTTTATAGTAGATTTTGAAAATCCTGAAAGCAGACAATGTATTCTAGATTCCGGCCCTTGGTTTTGGGAAAACTCAGGCCTATTCATGAAGCCATGGAACCCATCGTTCGATCCCTCAATAACAGTCATAACCTTAGCGTCAGTTTGGGTGAGAATGCCAAACTTACCCTTGCATCTCTGGAATCTCTCCTCGCTAAAAGCCATTGGGAATGCAATTGGGAAATTTTATTGCAGGTGCCCACAAACAAAGGAATATGCCAGAACCACCTGTGCACGCATCTGTGTGGAAATGGACTTCAGCGCCGCATTCCCAGTTGAAATAAACCTAACAAGTAAAGACTGTGTGGAACCAGAAACTCGATTATGAAAGTGTCCTCTTCAGATGTTGATCCTACTTTGAGACGAGCCATCTAGCCAAAAATTGCCCAAAAGCCTCCCAAAAAAATTCTGCTAGAAAAAACCACCACAGATCTACATGGTGGGAAGGAGCACAAAAAGAACACTACACTGTCATCAAAGAAGAATACTCTATAGAAAACTTTGAATCACAATAAAGAAACAACTCTCAAGACAAGTAGGGAGAAAGCCCCGCCCAGCAACAAAAAAGTGAACTCAACAACTCCTCAAGCATCAACAGTTACGAGGATTCGGATACCGCACAAAATAAATCTTCATTTAACAGCAAAGCAGATCTCTTAGACCAAACTTTTTCTCCGTCTATCTTCAAGAAGATGAACACAATAGATTGCGAAGCTAAGACACCAATGTCCCAAGAACTAGAAGAGATGAAGGAGATGCAAGATACAAGAAGTTGGAAGACCGTAGAGAAAAAAAAAGAAAGCTACAACATCAATCTCGCCAAGAAAGACGAGGAGCTAGACAATTAAAAACTAAGAAAATTATTAATCCGATATACCAATTTGATCTCAATAGACGTTAACCACTATCATCATCATCACAATCTCTCTACTTCTCTTTTCAACATTCCTTTACCCTTATTGGTGAAATTACTGGTCTTCAGTTTATTTCATTTGAACGGGGTTTCAAATGGTCATTTGAGTGGGGTTTCAAATGGTCTTCCTTTGGAGCATCTCTCGATGAGAAAATACATTTATATTAAAAAAAGCAAAAGCAGTAACATCCACCTCTTGAATAAAAAAATTAACGTAAAGACATTTTGAAACGCTTCAAACAAATTAGTATCGTAAGTCAAAGGTAAAACTGAAATCCTAACTGTGTTGATCGTGCTCGCTACGATGATTAACAGTGACCACCGCTAAAGAATTGTTAAGAGATCTGTGAGTGGCGGCAGATTGGTCGGAGAATCTGCGAGAACACTCCTCCCAGGAGTTCGGGTGCCGCTCGGGCTATGATTAAAAAAGTTCTTAATGGCTCTGCTAAATCTAAAACTTGTATCCCTAGAACCCTAAGCTAGACCTCGACTGTCTCTACAACCATGACGCACACTCTTAATCGCACGCTCCGTTCAAATTATTTTCTCCATCGCCTTCTAAGATCGCCATTACCACGCTTCTGCAGCACAGATACAGAGTGTTCGCAACTTATAGAAACGAAGTCCCTTATAATTAAAAAAGCTCTGAACAATCTCAAGACCGAGTCGGACCCACAAAAACTTGTTCAAATCTTCAAGCAATCAGCAGAGGAGCCGAGGTTCCGCCGCCTCCGAGCTGTGTACGAAGCTACTGTGAAACAATTAGCATTCGCCAGACAATTCGACGCCATTGAAGAAATATTGGAGCACTCCTTGCAGGTAAGCGGGCCTTGCCCTGACGGTTTCATTAATCGTATTATTACGCTCTATGGTGTAGCGAGAATGCCTCAACATGCCATTAAAGCCTTCAATCACTTTAAAAGTCTCAATATTTCACCCACTGTCGGGTCCTTTAATGCCCTACTTGATGCTCTTATTGAATCTAAAAACCCCAAATTGGCTTGGGATTTCTATAAAGGCATAGATAGCTTTGATATATCAGCAAACCTGAAAACTTACAATATTGTAGTTAGGGCTATTTGTGAAATGAATGAATATGAGTCTGCATTTTCAATGCTGGATGAGATGAGAAAAAATGGCCGTAAACCTGACACTTCTATCTACAATACTATTTTATCGGCCTTATACAAGCAAGGGAAACAAAAGGAAGCCGATGATCTTTTGGGAAAAATGTCCGGAACTTGCCCTCCAGATGTTAGAACATACAACATTAGGATGCGCAACCTCTCCGCATGCCATAAAACTAGCGATGCCGAAAAGCTTTTGGATGAAATGGTTTCTAAAGGATTGAATCCGAATATTGTCAATTTCAATACACTCATTGCTGGTTTTTGTAGGGACAATAATTTAACAGAGGCAGAGAGGATTTTTTCTCATATCTCTCGTAAGGGGTGTTTTCCAGATGCAGTGACCTATTCCACCTTCATTTATTTCCTATCGAAGGAAGGGCATTTTGACAGAGCTTATGAGTTCTGCATCGAGAGCATGCGCAATAATTTGATGCCTGATCACAAGATTGCAAAGATGCTTATTGATGGCCTTGTCAAAAATAATAAGATCGAAAATGCTCACAAGGTGATCGAAGGAATGAAGAAGAAGCTTCCTGCTTCTTACCATAAGGAGTTGGAAAATATCTCACAAGGAGTCTCAGCGTTAGGAGGGCAGGACCCTCCTCCCCTGGCAGAGCTGTAAGAGAGAGGAAGCGGCTGAAGCTCCCTGCTTCTTACCACAAGGAGTTGGAAAATATATCATAAGAAGTCTCAGCGTTAGGAGGGCAGGCCCCTCTTCCCCTGGCAGAGCAATAAGAGAGAGAAATCAGCTGAAGCACAACTGCCCCAAGCCAGCTCAGCAGAGCTTCCCATAAGTTATCTACCCTAGCACTTAGCTGAACCCATTCTTCCCCTGGCAGAGCAATAAGAGAGAGAAAAAAGCTGAAGCACAACTGCCCCAAGCCAGCTCAGCAGAGCTTCCCATAAGTTATCCACCCTAGCACTTAGCTGAACCCATCCCCGATGGCTGGGAACTGGTCATCACAGACCCAGAGCTTGATTACTATACACGATATAGCATTCTCTCATCAACATTTGTAGCAAAGATGTTATTGTTTAAAAGTATTTTAAGTTCTTCATAAATAGTTAATAACATTATTGATTAAAGTTATTGTCTTGTAATAATATTCGGAATTTTTTTGGGTTTCAAGATATTGATATGAGAAATCCTCCTCATGATATTTATTTGTTGTAGATATTTCTGTTATAAAAACGATCATTATTTTTAAGTATTCTAAGTTATTGATCAGTAGTAAATTATTGATTAAAGTTATTTTCTTGTAACGATATATGTTTTTTTGTTTTGTTTAACAATATATGTTTTTTGTTTTTGTTTTTATTTAGTTTTAAATTTAAGTTTTTTATGTATTATTTAACCAAAGGAATTTCTTCATACTTTCAACATTAATATATGTTTTATGAGCGGCCTTCATTTTAATGACATATTATTTGTTAAGGTTTGTGACAGTTTATATATATATATATATATATTTTGTAAGTCAAATTTATATTCATAGTTTCAAAAAGAAATACATCAGAGGAAAAACGCAGGTGGTCTCACCCTGACCAGGTTTGTTGACTACCGCTGAAAGCATATGATAATGAAACAAAAAAACAAAGAGAGACATAGTCCACAATTTCAAAGGCCATAGGCCCTAGTAAACAGATTAAACATATAAAACACTTATATCCATGCTAGTTGTCAGAGGTGATGGAGGCTGGGTTGTCCGGAGCTGTACTAGGAGGTGGTGGAGGACGAAAGGAGCATGCTCCTCGAAATGGGCCATCCGGGCCTTCAGTTTCTCGACCTTCTCTGATAGCAAATTCTGGCAGTGTTAGACCACCACAACACGCTCCTGGGTATGACATTGGAAATAATTCATTTTGTTCAAAGTTGTTATCAATTCGGCATGCTCCTCCTGTCTAACCCGCTTTGAATTCTCCAGACAATACAGAATTGACTGAACCACATTTCAACAGTGCTCCATGCAGTAGCCTTGTCATTGACTGCGACCACCCTGACGCATCGACACACAATGCCCGGAACCACCACGACGAATCGAACCCCCTCACTGTAGAACGGGCGGAGCGAGGCAATCCTGACTTCCAGGGCAGCGCTCGCGCGTCCAAAAAGCTCCTAACGACCACCACCACCTCTGCCTCCTGAAGCTGCAAGGCTTGAACCCTCTGCACTAAGACCTTCCGAACTCCCTCCACCACTGCCAAACACTAGCTCGAGCCGATGGGACTTAGTCGTGCTTGGCCTACGCGAATTAGGGGGCACCTGGGTTGCGGACCGCCCTGAGCGAGGAACCGACCACATTTTTGAAACCCCGACGCCACCTTAAGCGAGATGAAGACCACCCTTCCAATAGCTCCCAAACAATCCACGCAGGGGTCAAGACCACCAGCTTTGGTTGAACCTCCTCTCCCTTCGGCGTTGGGTACCCACAACTTATAAAGCTATTTCCCACCTTGAACCAGCAACATACACCCCCTCGAAGCGACCTTTCACAATTCCAGCAAACCAAAAACCCACGATAGGCTCGCCAATGGCACTACCCCGCAGCCCAGGACCCTGTGAACTGGCTGGGTAGGCGCACTTCAATAATCCCGCTCCACCAAAGGGAAATTCACAACCAGCCCGGATTGAACCCGCACCAAACAAACCAAAAGCCACAACAAACCACCCCCGTCAGATGCATATACACCATGTTCCTTGCAGACTTGCTCTTGCCAAGCCTAATTTGGCAATTGACAGCTACCCACACCCACCAAAACTCTCTCTGTTGTAGAATGACCATCGAACACCCCCGCCACCCTCCATAACGTTAATGCGCTCACCACCCTTCGCAAGACCCAATGTAACTTGAGGTTTCCCACGCCGGTATTTACTGTCTCTCATACTCAAAGTAATATGGGAGGGCTGTGAGGCCAGCGCGCCATCCTGTAGCCATGTGCTTACCATAGGCAGCCACGCGTTCCCTTGGGAACATCCTCCTCTCTGTTCCTCACCCCCATCGGGGATTATTTATTTATATTTAAATAATAGTGAGTTGTAATAAATCTATTTTTAAGTAATTTTAAGGATTACAAATCAATGGTACTAATTTTACTCTATAAAATATAGGTCATGATCATATTTTAATTTCATGAAAAAGGAGGATATCTATGAAACAATAATCATTCTCCTAGGGGACTAGTGATGTCATTCTTGAATTCTTTAACTCTTATTAATAAACTCTTATTAATAAAACATTTTTGTGGACTCCTTTTGAAAATTAACTTTTAGTGTTATACTTAACTTTATTCATTCAACTAAGGTAGCAAAACGGGTTGTATCGGCCTTATGTTAGACATATTGAAGTGCATAAAGGAAACAACACGTACAAAAATTTATAATACAAGTAAATCAACATATTCCGCATAACTCAACGTATCACATGGATACTAAAATAATGGGGACATAGATGTGTTAGGCCTTTATTCATGAAACCTACTTTATGGCGGGAAGCTCAAAAGTATTATCTTTCTTTAAATATTGAAAGCTTCTCACTAAGCTTTATTTACCTAGTTTTATTGTTTTTGATTGTATGCTTTCCTTAATAGATTCCTAGTGTGCATAATCAAATAGCAAATGTAAGCAATGTACTAATGGAGTAGAGGCATTTGAAGTAATAAGGTGCCTAGTATTATTTTCAACTTGTGCTTCCTTACCTTACTAATCCAACAAGTTCTAAACTTGTCAATTTTTTAGAGTAGGTTGATTTTACCACAATCAATTATATCTATATTTTTTCATATGGAAACCCCTTTGATTTTCTATAAATCAACTTTTTTTTGTTTATTTCCTATGAGCTAATATACCCATTACCATCTACCTAGCATTTAAATTTCTATCAATTTCCCTATGTTTCTCAGTGTTTAAACCTTCTCAATTTTATTTATATTTAATATGTAAGTTTTTGTTTGGGGTGGTAGTGGATAGATGTTCTAGTCTCTATGGAGTCTAAGAGGTTAAGGAACACGAGATTTGTAAAACCCAGAAAAGCTTTCGCGAGAAAAGACTTGGGGACACCTCAATTAAATTAATTAGCCAATAAATAAAAATTTCCTAAGTCTAATTTAAGAAAACTAGTTAATTAAAGTGAATTAATCGAGTGAGTTCGATTTTGCTCTAGAGACTTCTAGAAAAGCTAATTGACGGAGTCAAGATGATCTTAGCCATCGATTGAGATGTGATTGTGGTCGTTGAGTCTCCATTGAGAGATTTTAAGAGTAGGTTCAAGGGTTTGGAGAAGACACATTGAGACATAGTTTATTTACGAAGCAATTCGACTACCTAGTTGCAGGTATTCAACAAGGGCGTAGTTGAAGCTAGGGAGAGAGTTAGTAGCGGGGTTTCAACAGTGAGGGCTTCTAGAGAAATTCTCAGGGGTTTTTCTAGTGATCCAAAGTCAGGACATGAGGGTGAGTTTTCTATCAGAGGAGGTCGATTCAGCTAGTGTGAGTAGTTAATTTCTCCAGTGCGAGTGACAAGAGAAACATTTCATTTTTAGTTGCCGGAAGGAAGAGTGAATTGCTCAAGAGGAAAACGGAGGCAGATTGACTTGCATGGAAGGGTTTCCAGTGCCGCACGAATTTATCATAGGTTGTAGTGTGCATTTTTAGGCAGAAGTGTGAGTGCCAGGTGTTGAGAAATCTAGGGGCAACAACATAGGACGATTTCTCTTACTTTGACAACTATTTGAGCTAAATTTTTATTTCACTTAATTAGCTTCTTCTTTCCCTTGTTTATTATTAGAGTTTTAAACTCTTCATCAAACAGTTACCAAACCATGAAGAACAATAAGACAAAGGTCACAATATATAAGTGATCATCCAAGGCCAAAACTTCTCCAATATGAGAGGAAACCCACAATAATTCTTCTTCTTATAGAATCTTCAATTGATGAATTCCAAGACCTAGACCCTTGACCAAGACTCCTCCAAGACCAAGTCAAACCTTGCCTATTCTTGCGAAGGGAAACTTGCAACTTCTTCTTTGTCTTCAACTTCAACCCTACAACATCTAGATTACAACTTCAACCTCTCTTTCTGCAATTTCGTCTCATCCGCAACTTTTGCAATTTTTGGCCCCTGTTGTAGAAACCCTAGGCCACACGTGTGAGAGGAAATGGAGAGATATGCCTTCTTTTCCCTTTGCTAGGCCTCCTTCTTCCTAGTGAACTCGGTCCTCAAAATAATCCTTATTGACACCAGTACTTAACTTTTTGATTGTACTGCAACTCGACTTTCTTGCAACATATTAAAGCCCTAATTTTTTCGCAGGTGTGGAAAGAAGTAGCCCAAAACTAATCCAAAAACCTCATCCTTCTTTTCTTCCTTCGTCCTCTTCTACTTCACACTTTTTCTCTTCCTTGTGATCGAACTTGAGTAAGTGAAGTGTGTCACCAAAGTGAGGTCAAAGTCTTCTTTATATAGGCTTTCTGTCCATGAATTTAGGCCGACTTGAACTGTCTCTAGGTCGACTTGTTGCTTGAGTAGGCCAACTTCTTCATTGCAACTTGACAAGGACTTAGAGGGTCCTTTGACTCAATTTTGACTAAAATATTTTCTTTTACAATACGTAACAGGCCCCAAATGGGTCTTTCATACATGACAATGACTTAATGACTTGCAGACTCAATGAGAAGCCCGAGGAGCTCACAATGGGAGCTTGACCTAAAAATAAATTTCCTTGAGCATGAAGCCCATGCCTCTAGAACAACAATAATAAATTTGTTTTTCTCAAAATATCAAATACATAAAATCATGATTACATATGTCATTATGAAGACCGAACCTAGTTACATATTTCAACACTGGGAAGGATTGCGAGGAGCCCAAAGAAGCCCATATCGATTTGCTGGAGGGAAAAGGGTTTTTCCAGATATTTTCCAATGAGATACAATTGTGAGAACTTTGGCAGAAAAAACAACTAGTTGTAATTTTTCCTAAATTTCTAAATAATAATAAAACCATCATCTGTTGCACTAGTTTTCCCTTCGGGGTTTTTTCCAGGGACATTTATCCAAAAATAACAATGTCATAATTATTGTGTGTGCGCATTATTTTCTTAGTTCCAATTTTTATATTCCACAACATTTTTTAATTTGTGAAGATTGCAATAGTGATTTAATCGTTATTTACTGTAAAGTAATTTACAAAACACACATAACCTCCAGTAGATAGAAGATTAAATTCTAGTTTATTGCAATCATGGAAATTTCATAGAACAACCGTTGAATTTCTTATAATCAACTTGTGGTTTTCAATTTTTCTTACATTTGTAGGCTCTTTTTTCCATCAATTTTTGAGGACCATGAATTTTATGCCAACCATCGATTTCTAATTGTCATCATTTTGACCTACATTGTCAGTGTTGCATCAATGTTAGCTGCCCGCTGATTTTCCCCAACATTGGCTTGTTGATTTTCTTAACCTATTTGATTTTTCAACATCAATTCCTTTTAAGGATTAGCCTAAGTTTTTTCCCCCTAGTAAAAATCGTAATTTTATTAATAATAACAAAATTACATTTTGCAGATGCTGAAGCGCATATCCAAAAGCAAGTCAAAGACTGCTATTCAAAAGACACAAATAAACAGAAAGAGAATAATGTACAAATTGGGGAGAATTTAAACTTTTCTCCCCTTTTTCTTCTCGACCTTTTGCTACTCCCCTTGAGTCGGCAAGGACGAAACAAGTGCTAGAGAAGTGTCCTCCACAGGGCAAGGATTTTCCTTGTCTGAATCTGAGTGATCTGAAGTATGGTGTCTTTTGGCATCGTTGGTATCCATTGTGGCTGGGATCTTCCCCGACAAAGTGTCCATCAGATCATGTGATACAAATTCCTCTGTTTCTGGTTCCTTAAATGTCGGGTTGTCCTCTTTGGGAATGGGGTGTTCCTTTTCCTCTTCTTCCTCCACATTAGGGACACCAGGGTCTGGTGGGGGGAATTGCCATCCCTTGGGTTGTTTCCCTACTTTCTTCTTCCTACGCACATCTTTTTTAGCTTCTGGGCACGAATTTTGTAGATGTCCTGTTTGGCGGCAAATTCTGCATCTGAATGCAGTATTTTCGTAATCTAGAATCTGTGTCCAACACCCCTGTTTATACTTGAGCTAAATTTGGTCTGGCAATCCTTTGTTGAGATCTACTTCCACACAAATGCGTGCAAATGTGTAAATTCTTTCCTCCGTTCTTGTGTCCATTTTAATGAAACGCCCAATGGTGTTACCTATACCAGACAAGACTCGATGGCTCCAAAAATGTAGCGGTAGGTTGTGAAGGCGAACCCAAACTAGCGTCCGAGATACAACCATTGTATTTGGATCAAAATTTGGAAACCATGGAGTAATGAAGAGACCCGTGGATACCATGAACCATGGTCCTTCCCTCATAATGATGTCCCTTTCCTCTGATGTACGAAATTTAACAATAAAGAATCCTTTGGAACAGAGATAAATGTCACATGAATCAGTCTAGGTTCTGAAGACCCAAAGGAAAAGGTCCATAGGTTTGGGCCAAAAACAGTTGAATCGCATATTATCGCTTGTTTTTCCATTGTAGAACAGTGCTCATTTGTTTCTGGAATATCCGTATTCAATTATGGGGTGAAACTCAGTTGATCCACAATGTATCGAGCGGTTTCTGTGCCAGCTTGCTTTGTTGATGGTGTTGTTGTTTTCTTTTTTGAAGAATGTTCTTGAAAGATAACCCTTCGCTTTTTTGCTTTTGATGCGTTTCTGGGATTTTTGTTGTGCTGCATCCTATGCCATTGCCTGGAGGATTTGTTTTGCATTGATCTGCCGCACCTCCCCTCAGCCTCAGATTGAGAGTGATGGTAGACTTAGGTAAAATTTTATAGACCATAAGAGGTTTGTGGTCTTGGAGTACTCTGCCTCCAAAGATCAAAACCTGTGATCCTGTAGGATAACCAGTATGCTGGAAGATACTGTGCTTCAGATTCTGTACAGTTTTGGTAACCTGCACCCAAGCCAGTTGTGTCCTCTTAGAAGGGGTTTTAATAAAAACTTGAAAGGGAAGAGGGTTTACCAGTGATTTAGGTTCTGGTTCTGTCTGAGTGAAAATTTGCCCATTCTCCTCAGGTTCGCTGCACAGCTTTGTATTCCTAATGCTTTCCTTCAGGGACTGAAAACACCAAGAATGGGCGAGATCTGGTTCTGGCTAAGTTGCATCGGTTGCTTTGTTGGGCAGATACCAAAATGGAGGTTGGGGAGAACCCATGGTCACCCCATTCGCCTTTTTGTTCATCAATCCCTCTTGTCCTTTGGCCCTGGGCCTGTTCAGCTCCTCCAGATCCACGCCGGTGTTGACAGTAAACCTCCCTCTCGCTTGACTGAGCCACCCCTTGCCTTTGTCTGTGGGCTCGGCCTGAGCCGCTGCGCCCTCTCCTGCTATCGCTATAGCTGAAACCCTAGCTCCCACAAAGGCCCTCTCGGCCCCAGTTCGTTCATTCCATATTTGGCTTTGGGAGGCTGCGTTGTGGTCAAGGAAACCTGGTGCGATCTGGCCAAATCTACACGCATGGGCTGAGCCGAGCTTGGCCCCATGGAAGAACGACAAAGGCACAGGGCAACCAGCAACATATGAGGTGCCATATTTGGGAAACTCAATACGATCTACAACACAAGCAGTGTGCGCCATCCTTTTAGGATTAGCCTAGTTAGACTTCCCATCTCATTAATTTCAAAATTGTCTTTCCTAATTTTGGCATAGTTGTTCATCCTTTAAAAATTGATCAACTAAGGGCATATTTTTCCCACTTCATTGATTTCAAGATTGACTTCCCTAATTTTGGCTCTCAAGGTTTAATAAAAACTGATAAACTATGCAAAGATCAATCAATTTTTAAATTATAAATTGACTATGCCCTTAGTTGTACTACTTGATTCCTTGATATGCAAGGGTGATTCCTCAAATGCTATGCTTGGTGTACTATAGCAACAAACAATTGAAAGAATTTTGTAGGGGTAGTTTCAATTATGCTTAGGAGGCTTTTGATACACCCAAAGGTATGTGGAAGATCGAATTTATGAGTAGATTCTATCTAATGCAACACTCACTCAAGAGACTTGTTATGAGGAACCCCAAATTTCCCTCCATGCTTCGTTAGGAATTACAACTCACTAGAATTTGAAGCTTGTTGGTGATATCAAGCATTGAAAGGTGATTATCACAATTGATAGTGGAAACACCTGCAATTTCATTCATTGTCAAGTAGCAAAAGAAACACATTGTTATGTCCATGTGGTGCACAATTTTCATATCATGATAGCCAATGGTAGACTACGAAATGTGGTGCTAAGTGTGTGAATGCGAAACTACAAATGTTGGATTAGTTCATCAAATAAAAAATGTTTTCTATTAGAATGGGGAGATGTGATTTAGTTTTTGGAGAAAAATATTTATGAACAATAGGTTTTGATACAATGGGTTTGAAGGAGTTATGTATGAACTTCAATAAGGAGGGCCATAAACACACCCTCAAAGGTCTCCATGTAGGTTAATAAGATATTATTAGTTCTCAATGCTCACCATGTGGAAAATCTCTTGAAAGACCACTTGGGCATTATTGTCCACTTCAATGCTATCCAAGTTATGAATAACTCTCCGTGTGAAAATCATCTTGATTTGAAGTTGGTTTTGGACAAACATCCAAACATCACTAGGTATTTGTAGCACCCCATGGCTTAACCCCTTTGAATGGTGAGCATGATCATGGCATCCCCTTGATTCCAAGTAATCAGTTGCCCAGTGGACGTCTTTTTCACATCCATTTTCACATGAAAATGAAATTGAAAAGCTCATTTGGAATTGTAGTTTGTTCTTGACTGCACGTTGAAGCCTAACTTGTAATAATGTGTAATCATCTTATTGTCTTCCCTTAAGAACAACTTAGGCTAGGATTGAAGGATTTACAATGGTGACACAACATGAAAATGGAGGCATTAGATCCCATCCACCCTTAATGATAACCACTTAAACTCTATTGTATCCTCGAGACTGTTCTATGGAAGAGAACAATGTTGGGGCACCCTATGGAGGATAATATACTCTTTGCTTTAGGACTCAAGCTAGCTTTTGGGCCAGAGGGTAACCCTTAAATTGTCAAAATAATAGTTACTCTAAGCAAGTTTATCAAAACTTTCTTAAACACTCTCAAATGCTAGATTTTAAAGTTTTTACTTAATAAATGTCTGAGTAATTGTAATGATCTAGGGCAATTTGTTGTACTAGGGTTTCACAAAATCTTCTAAGACACAATCAATTAAAAAATGTTAACTAGTGGTGCACAAATAGAACAATATGTCATAGTATCCATAAGCTTATAATACAACCAAACCAACAAGATCATGTATTGTTCTTGCTACCAACAATTCATATATTAATTCAACACAATCTGTTTAGTACTCATCACAATGCCACATGCCCATATCATAGTTCTTATTTATTCGAATATAGTCCTAAGTAAAACACTGATTCCGGTCAATTCTACAACTATGAATTATCAAACACTAGTCTATTTCACCATTGCTTTAGATCCCAAACTTCTGACTTGAAATTCTGCGTTGTTTGCTACAGGCTTGGATCCACTGCGTGGGAAGCCAAGAAGGCGTTGACTTGTTGGCCGAAGTCCACCTGTCGAATTGCTACAGGTGCCACACTTATTATCAAGCTCTGTTGATACCAGAAACCCTAACAAACTGCATAGATTGGACTTCGACTGCCTCTGATGACCACAAAGATGGCGTCCTTGAAGCCCTAGGAGGGTTTGAAAGTCTAACCAAAGTGTATATTGAAATGCTTTGATGAAATCACCCCGAACCTCCGTCTTGATTAGCCTTTTCCCCGATTTGATTATAGACAAAATATTCCAGTTTGTTGGCTTCAAGAATTTGGCTTGATTTTGTTCAATAATTTGGGGGCTTTCAGATCCAGACTGAGCCAAGTCCTATCTCTTCCCACTTTCCTCAGACTCAACTACCTTAGAAACTACTTGCTGTCCTTTCTAGCCATCTTCCTCAAAACCTACCCAAAATTTAGAACCTTCACTGCTTTCCTGTGTTAAATGATTGCAAGGGTAATGTTTCGCTACTTCTTTAGGTTAGACTCAGACCCATAATAATTCCGCAATGCTTCTAGACTAGAAATCACAATTCTCCCTCAATATACTTTCATCCCTGTGCCCCAAAACATAAAAAAGAAGCATACGCTGTTTCTCCAATGACCTGTGCCCAAACAAGGGAAAAACCATGCTGCCTAAACATAATGAATGTTGAAATTAGTGAAGAAATGGATTCCTTGATTTGTGCCTTAATTCAAGGAATTGATTTAGTGATCTTAATCATGCACGAGTTCCAGTGATGTGGACGAGTTCAAGTAGCAATTTGACTAGTGTGAGTTTGTGGAGGGCCGAGTTATCTGTCCTCTAGTGTGAGTTAAATTGGGAATTAAATGTTCAAGTGGAGTTAGCCTCCTAAATTTTAGGAGGAACTAGTTAATAACTTGTTGACTTTTGTTAACTAGAAAAGCTCCAGTTTAACTTCCTAATTTAGAAACTAACTAACAATAGCCAAATTGAATTGCGTATAAGGAGATCAAAGGCATACTCTGTATTCATTATTCTTGAGCACGAGTTTGTGAGCAAGAGAGCTTATAGAGGAATGAGCCAAGGTTTCCTTGTGCGAATTTTTGTGGAGGGCAATTTCTTCTTGGAGTGTGCATAGAAATAGGGAAATTCTCTATTTAATAGGAGCTTAGCCAATTTTAGCAGATAGGATGTTATTTCCTAAGGATTTGCACTAGGAAATCAGAGCCTCTAGTGCGCATAGAAGGAGGAAGCAAATTAATGATGAAGCAAGAGTTTCGGTCCTAGGAAAGGTAGTAGAATCATTGTATATTTAGATTGAAACAAGCTTTGTATTTGTATTAGATCTATTGCTTAGTTTTCCTCGATACAATTTTGAAGCAAGCGAGGGTTTATCCTGTTGGGTTCTCTAGAAATTTGTGTTGTTTCTTGTGTGAAATTGTGCATCTTATTTTTGTTCTATTCCACTGCTATTTGGTAGAGAAATTCTATGTCTATGTGAAAATAAATTTTGTTTTCAGTTTGTTCATACTAGCAAATCAGAATTTCTTGGAAATTCTACATGGTATTAGAGTTGTGAACATAGATCAATCAACACAGTCTTCAAAGATGACAATTCACATAGGACTAGGATTGAGAAAGTAGGATAGACTGGATGGCTCCAATTTTGGTGTTAGGAAGGTCCGCATATTGTTTTTGTTGGAAGAGTTTGGGCTGAAGGAATTCACTAAGAAAGGTGTTGCAGAACGTTCATATCCAGACGAGTTGAGGTTCTTCCAAAGGCAGATGGCCAATACCAAGAGGATGATCCTGGATGGACTTCGGGATCATGTAGTCCCTCATGTTGCAAGTAAAAATACAACTAGGACATGTCAAATGCCTTAGTCAAACTCTTCCAAAATTCTTCCGAGAACCAGAAGATGGTCCTCAAAGAGAAGCTGAGGACAATCAAGATGCAAAAGGGTGAGTGTGTAACTGCCTATCTCACCAGAATTCAGGAACTTCGTGATGAGCTAGCAATTGATGGAGAGCAACCCATGGACACAAAGCTAGTGCATGTGGCTCTGTATGGGTTTACCAAAGTTTGGCATACTTTTGTTCAAAGCATTATTGGACGAGATAAGTTGCCAGATTGGGAACGCCTATGGAGTGACTTCATCCAAGAGGAGCTAAGGCTCAGACTAGTTGAAACTTTTAGCAGCAGTGGCAAGGGTTCCAAGGTTGAGAAGGAGGAGGAGAATCTTGCCCTTGCAGCGAAAGTCAAAGGCAAGAGAGTCAAAGTGAAGAGCGAGAATAGTCAAAAGGGTGACAAGAAGAAGACGGATCTAAGTAAGATCAAATGCTTCCATTGTCATGTTTTTGGACACTATGCTTCTAAGTGTCCTAACCAGGAGAAGAAGGGGTCAAATAAGGAGCACAAAGTTGCATCAACGAAGGTAGATCAGTTTGCCTCTCAGTTTGAGAAGGATTTCTCATTGATAGCTTGCATCACAAGCTCACCAGGGATCAATATGTGGTATTATGATTGAGGAGCCTCTTTCCATATGACTGGAAATTGAGAGTATTTTAATTAGCTAGATGAGAAGGATATGCAGGTAAATATCGAGCTTGGAGATAATGGCAAGTATGCTACCAAGGGAGTTGGTAAAGTCAACTTTGAGAGGGAGTCAAGTAATACTCCCCATCTCAAAGATGTTCTATATGTTCTAGGGCTGATGAAGAACTTGGTTTTAGTAGCTATTCTTAAGGATAAAGGATATGATGTCATCTTCAACAAAGGTAAGGCTTACCTCCAACACTTGGCTTCCGGATTTAAGAAGCAGATAGGTGTGAGGGTGAAAAACCTCTACAAGTTGCATGTAGAGACTAGTGCAATCTTGAGCAGCAAGGCAGGATGTGCAGATGTAGGTGAAATTTAGCACAGGCGCATGCGAAACTTGCATCATGAGGCGTTGAAGATTCATCAGTAGATTGCCACAAGATTGCTAGCAGGCAGCCTTGACAAGAGTGGAGTGTGCAAGGTGTGCACGTTTGGCAAGTATGCCAAGTCTTCTTTCCATGGTCAGGATAGCAGAGCCAATGGGATTTTGGAGTTGGTTCATTCAAATGTGTGCGGGCCCTTTTCTTCTCCATCATTGATGAGACACAGGTACTATACTACTTTCATTGATGATTTTTCTCGGAAAACTTGGTTTTATTTTATGAAAAAGAAAGATGAGGTCTTAGACAGGTTCATGGAGTTTAAGGCCTTGGTAGTGAAGTAGACCAAGAAGAAAATTAAGGCAGTGAGAAGTGACAATGGTGGAGAATATATCTCCAATGCCTTCAAGGAGTTTTGTGCAAAGCAAGGTATTAGGAGAGAGTTGATAACACCTCATAACCCCTAGCAAAATGAGGTGGTCGAGAGGAAGAAAGGAGTATTGTTGGAGCAACTAGGGCTATGTTGCATGATCAAGATCTGCCTAGGTTCTTGTGGGCAGAAGCGTGCAACACTGCAGTATTTTTGCAAAATAGGAGTCCACATAGGCTGCTTAGACAAGTTACACTAGAGGAGGCTTTCATAGGCAAGAAGCTTGATGTTTCACACTTCCGGATATTTGGCACAAAGGTCTACTGTCATGTGTCCAAAGATAATAGGAAGAAGTTGGATGCTTCAACATATAAGGGTATCTTTGTGGGGTATAGTGAGACATCTCAGGCATATAGGGTGTATCTTGCAGGACTTAGGAAGACAGTTCTTAGGCGAGATGTTAGATTCCAGGAGGATCAGGCTTTGAGAGTTTCCTTAGAGCGTGAGCAGATTGTAGTACCTGAGGAGGAGCTACTTGCTCCCAAACAAGAGTCACAACCAACACCTCAGATCAGCCACAACCATAGCCACAGCCACAGTCTAGTGGCAAGAGGGTAGCGCAACAGGATTTGCAGCAGGATTAGGAGGTCAAGCCAGGTTGAGAGCAAATAGATTAGGTAGAGCCACCCACCACAAGGAGGAAGAAGGCCAAGTGGGCTGAGAGGTTGATCCAGGAGAGGCTCAGGAGCGGGTTGAGGCTCCTAGCACCATGTTTAGGCAGTGTAAACAAACATAGGGGTACACAGGTTATATGGCAATGATGACAGAGTTGGTGGACACTGAGCCTTCTTCTTATAAGGAGATAACTTCTCAGTAGGTTTGGCAGGATGCCATGGTGGAGGAGTATTCCTCTATCATGAAGAATGATGTCTGGGGGTTGTTCCACGACCTGAGGGGAAATCAGTAGTTGGAACCAGATGGGTGTACAAGCTGAAGCATGGAGCAAAAGGGAGCGTGGAGAAGTTCAAGGCAGGTTTGTGGCCAAGGGCTTCTCGTAGATTAAGGTCGTCGACTATGATGAGACTTTTGCCCTAGTAGCATGGTATTCATCCATCAAGACTATTTTGGAACTTGCAACACAGATGGGGTGGAAGATCCACTAGATGGACATGAAGACAACATTCCTCAATGGAGTGGTTGAGGAGGAGATCTATATATGGCAGCTAGACGGGTTTGAGCAGTTCAGCAGAGACACACATGTGTGCAGGCTGAAGAGAGCTCTTTATGGGCTCAAGCAGGCTCTGAGAGCTTGGTATACTCGACTTGACAACTACCTTTGAGGATTAGGCTTCACTAAGAGTGAGGAGGATACCAACTTGTACTACATCATGGTTGGAGGGCTTCCGCTTATTCTAGTTCTCTATGTCGATGACCTTATATTGATTGGAGATGAGAGCTTGATCAAGGATTGCAAGGAGGGACTTGCAAGGGAGTTTGAGATGAAGGATATGAGGCCTATGCACTATTTTTATGGCTTGGCAGGGTTATGGTGGGATTTTTGTGGGACAAGGCAAGTACATAGTAGAGATTTTCCAGAGATTTCATATCTAGGATTGCATGCCCATGGCCACACCTCTAGTCACAAACTGGAGGAAGGTGGATGCTAGTAGAGGAGAGCGAGTGGATCCTACAACATATAGGCCATTGTCTTGTTGATGTACTTGGTCAACACATGACTTGATATTTGTTTTGCAGTCTACTAGCTAAGTTAGTTCATGGTGGAACCGACCAAAGTGCATTGTGTTGTTGCAAAGCATGTGTTGAGATATCTCAAAGGCACAACAGATTATGGATTGTGGTACAAACAGGTTGATGGAGTGAGGCTTGAGGGCTTCATAGTGCAGATTGGGTAGGGAGCTCCACAGACAAGAAGAGTACTTTAGGTGGCATCTTCAGCATTATGTCAGTTGCATTTTCTTGGTATAGCAGGAAGTAGAGATCAATTGCACTAAGTTCAACGGAGATCGAGTACATGGCTGCTAGTCAGGAAGCTTGCGAGGCTATTTGGATGAGGAAGTTACTTGTGGGACTTTTCAGAGAGAGGATGGAGCCTACCATGATACATTGTGATAATAAGAGTTGCATTAAGCTCTCTGAGAACCCAGTGTTTCATGATCGCTCCAACCATATTGAGATCTGGTATCACCATCTTAGAGGTTGCGTGTAGAAGGGGATAGTCAAGCTACGTACATTTCAACAACAGAGCAGACAACAAACATCTTGACCAAGGCATTGGCAAGAGGTAGTTTTGTTCATCAGAGATATAATTTGGGAGTTGTACAAAATCCTTTCCTCGCTAAGAGGGAGTGTTGAAATTAACGAAGGAATGGATTCCTTGATTTGTGCCTTAATTCAAGGAATCAATTTAGTTATCTTCTCAATCATGCACGAGTTCCAGTGATGTGGATGAGTTCAAGAAGTAGTTTGACTAGTGCAAGTTTGTTGAGGATCGAGTTATCTGTCCTCTAGTGTGAGGTTATTGGGAATTTAATGTTCAAGTGGAGTTAGCCTCCTAAATTTCAGAAGGAATTAGTTAACAACTTGTGTTGACTTTTGTTAACTAGAAAAGCTCCAGTTCAACTTCCTAATTTAGAAACTCACTAAAAATAGCCAAATCGAATTGCTTAAAAGGAGATCGAAGGCACACTTTGTATTCATTATTCTTGAGCACGAGTTTGTGAGCAAGAGAGCTTGTGGAGGAATGAGCCAAGGTTTCCTTGTGTGAAATATTGTGGAGGGAAATTTCTTCTTGGAGTGCGCATAGAAATAGGGAAATTCCCTATTTAATTCCTTATTTCCTAAGGATTTGCGCTAGGAAATCAAAGCCTATAGTGCGCATAGAAGGAGGAAGCAGACCAACGATGAAGCAGGGGTTTTAAGCCTAGGATAGACAGGAGAATCATTGTATTTTCATATTGAAATAAGCTTGTATTTGTACCATATCTATTAATAAGTTTTCTGCAATAAAATTCTAAAGCAAGGGTTTCCCCGTTGGGTTCCCTAGAAAATTATGTTGTTTCTTGTGTGAAATTGTGCAGCTTATTTCTGTTCTATTCCGTTGCTATTTGGTAGAGAAGTTATGTGTCTATGTGAAAAGAAAATATGTTTTTCGATTGTTCATACTAGCACATCATAATTTCGTGGAAATTCTACAATGAAGAGAATGGAAATGTCAACTAGGGTGGAATCTCTGACTACCGAAATTGACAAGAGAGAGAAGGGGTCTAATAATCCTCAATGGTAATGCTCAAGGATAATTGATTTTGATCCACAATGATGCTCCAAAATGAATTCAATCCTCCTTTAATTATCGATTTCCTTGAGGGGTTTCAGATAAAAGTTGCACACTCAATATATTTTCTATTAATTAATAAATGAATGAATTACACACATATTTATACAATCAATAGTCTCAAGATAGGAATTCTATCTTGGACGTACACTAGTGTGGTTGAGAGATTCTCTCAACCACACACTAATCTAGGAGAAACTAAATCCCTATAATGTAGGAACAAAACTCCTCAAATGGATAATTATAACCATAGACAAGTAGGAATTAACTATTTCCAACTCCCCCCCTTAATGACTACTTGTCATGATAGTCAAATCCACCATCATCATCAACGAATTGCATGTACAAAACCTCCAAAGACACAATCTGCCGCCCTCGGACAGATCCACAATCTGCAAATTTGGCGTTTCCAATACAGCGAAATTGATCCGATCTGCCTTTCCTGCAGATCCACTTGAAGGTGAATTGGCGCGATCCTGAATGATAAACCCGCGCCATTGGCGCGATTAATGGCCTAACATACGCGCCAGTTGGCCATCCTGGTGCTGTTGTCAGCGCGAAAAACGCACCAATCCCCTTCTACTCAGAAAGAATCATCTGAGTCCGAGCCAGGTGTCACTGCAGCCCACCTGCTCCTACGAGCATAAAGCTCCTGTGTACACTCGCCACCACCGGGCAGATCCGATCTGCTACCACCGAGCTGATCAAGGATCTCAATTCGCCACCACTGGGCAGATCCGATCTGCTACCACCGAGCTGATCAAGGATCTCAATTCGCCACCACCGGGCAGATCCGATCTGCTACCACCGAGCTGATCAAGGATCTCAATTCGCCACCACCGGGCAGATTCGATCTGCTACCACCGAGCTGATCAAGGATCTCTGTTTGCCACCATCGGGCAACTCCTGTAGCCACTAAGGCTCTATAGATGGTTTCAGGCTGACCACAAACCATTACAAAGTGGTTTTGAGATCACCACGAACTTTCAAATGCCTTAGCAAGGCTTACATTCAACATTTGAAGTTTCTAGTACATACAATCCCACAAACCACACTAAAAAAATCTACTTTGTTGTCCACCAGTGTTGTTGCTGCTCCTTTATCCCAAGTTCACATCTTGGGCATCTTTGTCAAATAACTTCTTGGAACTCCATGCTTAACCTGTCATTCGTTAGAGTTGCAAACTCTAACAAAATAACTTTGCCTACATTGAGTTAGCTAGGCTCAATAAGGCCAATAATATTTAAACATGTTTCCAAGAGAATGCAACATAAACTCTTCAAATTTAATTTCTCTACCTATGCCCAAAGATGATTATTTCCCCAAAAAAACAGCAACTATTTAGAGTCCAGAAATATCATGAATCATAACTAGTGATCTGCAATTGGTTTCTTGCACACTCCGAAGTGCAGGCTTCCATGGCAGACTACCACTATGAGGAACAACGTCCGCACCCTCTGCCTCTGGTTGGGATTCCGCATTGGTGAGGTACGCGTCCAGAATCTTTTCGGCGGTCTCAGATCCATCCTTCGCTCCTGTCTGATTGGGCTGCGCAGAAGGCGAATTAGTCAAAGAGGGACATAGTCCAGCGCGACTTCCATTACTGGCGCCTATGACAGAAATGTCAGACATCGATCTGCTCGCTAGAAGCATGCTTTCTAGCCTCGACTTTGCAGTCATTGATATCTCAGATCTAACCCTAGTGGGCGCACGGTTGGTATTATTGATACCCTTCACCTTAGGCCTTTCGACCAGGAAATACTCAGAGCGGAAGCACTCAGAAAAGCGGCCTTTTTAATGCTTATGATCTCCGCTTCAGCCTTGACAGCGAAAACCTCTGAAAACCCACCACTAACATCCACAATCTAAAACTCAGAACCCTTCAATTTCTCATCCCAGGCTTCAAGAAGCTTTCCTTCAGGGGTCTCTTTGACAATCGACCCCACAACCACGGGAACCCCAGCTCGACTCATGGACTCACAAATTGCCTCCATTTGGGCACTTCCTGAATCGTTCCTGCCCTTCACATGTAACACTACATCGATTCCCATAGAAGTCTTGGAGGGTTTCTTCAAAAGCACACACGGGCTCATGGTGGGTGGAAACCATACTACCGCCAGATTTTGCACGCGATAGATCCCGTCTCCGCTCCCCCGCTGGTAAATCTCCTTACTTTCCTTTGCTCGACCTTTATTGTTCTGCAAATGACCGCAACGTTTCCCAACCAGAAACGATCTGAGTTAAAGAAAATCTCAAATCCTGGACGTGTTTTTAAAGAAAAAGAAATCTGACATCCCGAGTGATGAAAAATGGCAAAATAAGGCCAGAGTTCGCTAGATCTGTCCTTCTTCCACTGCCTTGGCTCTCGATCTGATCACATCAGAGGCACGATGGCCGCAGAACTGATAAAGCTGGAACTTTTGTACGGCTCCATGGGGAATAGCATCGTGGTCCGGACAATTTGCTTTGCAATGGCCCTGGCCGCAATGCTAGTGCTTTACATTTTCCAAGATCCCTCGCCAACAAGTCCAGTCACATGCATCCAACAAAGATTACATGCTTCATTGCACTGGCGACATAACAGAGAGTAACCTATATGCGGCTTCAATAGCCATAAAAAACATTGATGGACAGACAACATATAATAGACTCTTTATTTTCCTTCAGCCCAGGAGGGCCAAGCCCAGAGAGGCCAGGCCCTCACAGGCTCTGATACCAAGATAAAAGTTGCACACTCAATATATTTTCTATTAATTAATAAATGAATGAATTACACACATATTTATACAATCAATAGTCTCAAGATAGGAATTCTATCTTGGACGTACACTAGTGTGGTTGAGAGATTCTCTCAACCACACACTAAACTAGAGAAAACTAAATCCCTATAATGTAGGAACAAAACTCCTCAAATGGATAATTATAACCATAGACAAGTAGGAATTAACTATTTCCAACCGTTTCATCTTCTTAATTAGTTGAGTGAATCTTAGTCAAAACCCCAATTCTGGGATTTTTTGCCCAGTTTCCCCAAAACTTGCCCAACAATGGGTTTTTTTGGGGTTTCTCCCCTTTTTATGTGGACTATAGCCTACGGGGATGATCCAGGGATCTTTTGCTTATAGATGTATGAAAAGAATCACATGTGAAAATTGCAACTTAACACAGGAATTTAATGTGCACACAAGAAAGAAGAAAGAAACACATAAAGGCATGAAAAGAAGACAACAAGACTTGATAACGGAGTTCGTCCAACTCGGACTACGTCTTCGGGTACTGCTCGATCAATGGGGAGGCCTTCATTCATTAAATGACATGAAAAGAAGAGAATACAATCATCAGTTACATAAAAAAGGAGGCTTATACCTCCATTCTGAAAAATGGCTGAGAAATGGAGAACTCAGATGAAGAAATGGATAGCACCACTGTGTTCGTGGCGTCGAGAAGGGCAGAAACCATATAAAATTTGCCCAATTCAAACAAAATGATCAATCGCCCCTCCTGCAAGCTGCTGCCTCAAACTGTGTGCCAAAATCCTCTCTCTTGCACTTTTCCCAATCATTGGGCTTTTATAATGTCTCTTTTGTGACAAAGGCTGCTTAAATCGGGGGTCGACTTTGTTTATAATAGAAGCTGTTCAACAAAAACCCCGAAATAGTTCTTTTCCTCTCAAAAGCGATAATACATAGAAAACACCAAAAAAATCGAAATCCCGGACTTCAAATTTCCTTAAATCGGGCTTATAGACCCATCGGGTGCGGCCCTCATATCGCAATCGACACATCACTCTGTCAATAGTCCCGTTAGCGGGGATTGCCGACTATCGATCGCCGATATCGGCGTTGGTTGATCACATTGGTATCTCGCTCATACAACGGCTCGGGGTTTTGGTCTTCGGTTCTGCCGATCGCCGATCGGCCGATCACTCCAATCGCTGATCGCAATCGCAAGTCAGCTCTGCGTGCCTGTCTTCCTCTGCCTCGATATTAGCGATCACTTGCTTCCGATTGCAATTTAGTTGGAAATCATTGATAGGGGGTTCTGCTACGATTTTTCCTTTTTAAGGCTAAAAACCCATTTTCTAGGGAAAAAGCCTCATTTTCCAAAGGAACAAGGCAATCTTCTTTCTGCCGTAACTTTATCATCTAGACTCAGATTGGAGTGTCGTTCGCACCATTGGAATTAGGGTGACGAGCACTTTGATCTGATGTCAAGATACTTGCTTTTCTGCCACTTTGAATTTTGAGCTTTTCCATGCCATTGTATTTGAAGATCCACTTGGATCAATCCTCCCTATTGAGGAGCTTTTGGACCGCCAAAAGGTTTCATTAGTCAATTGGCAAGTGAGGGAATTGTTCCCTCACCCTTTCCTTCTCCAGCCATTTTGCCTTGTTGGGGTGCATCCCCTTGAAGCCAACTCGAAGGTATTCCACATCTCCTTGCTGTGAAGTCCTGGTCCTTCTGTCAAGGATGATGTCTTCAGGTAACTCATCGAGATATTCTGGTGCAAAATCATCAACGGTAGGAATTGTGCCCACCTCATCGGTGTCCATGATCAATGGTGGTTCATACAGCTTTAAGTTCTCCACATTCACTATTGAGTACATCTGCATATAGATCGGCAAATCAAGACGAAAGGCATTGTTTCCAGTCCTCTCTAAAATGGTGAATGGACCATACTGGATTGGTCGCAACTTCTTCCCTTCACCCTTCATCCTGTCCTTGCTGATGTGGAACCACACTTTGTCGCCCACTTGAAATTGATGGTCGGCATGGTGTTTGTCATTTCGAGCCTTGTAACGGGCTTGAATTTTCTCCAACTGCTCTTGTACTGCTTGGGGAATCAATTGGATTCGCTGAATGAACTGTTGAGCTTTGTCCCTATCATTACGTCCACTGGAGTCATCTTCCCTCCAAAGACGATGTCAAAAGGGTCCTTTGATAGGTAATCAAAACATGTCTCAAATGGTGAACGTTGCGTAGATGGGTGCACTGCTCGGTTGTAGGAATGCTGCACATATGGGAGATGCTCATCCCACAACTTAGGATGTTTCCCACAATAGCCTCGTAACAAGTGTACCAAGGTGCGGTTGACAACCTCTGTCTGTTCGTCAGTCTGTGGATGAAATGTCGTGCTTCTTTTCAGCTTGGTGTCCATCATCTTCCACAAGCTGGTCCAAAACTCTCCGAGAAAGCGAGAGTCCTGATTTGACACAGTTGATGTGGGTAATCCAAAATGGACCCAAACATGCTGAAAGAAAAGAGAAGCAATCTGCTCTGCAGTGATCTGCTTTTTACAAGTTATTAGAATACACATCTTGCTAAAACGGTCAATGACAACATACAAATAGTCGTGACTCTTTCTGGACAAAGGCAAACCTCCTACAAAGTCCATTGACACACTTTCCCATGGATGACTCGGAATAGGGAGTGGTGTGTAGAGCCCGAGTTTTCTATTAGAGGGCTTTGAAACAGAACACATCACACAACCCTTTACATAGTGAGTCACAATGTTCTTCATATGAGTCCAAAAACAAAATATTTGTACATGACATAAAGTCTTTTCGACACCAAAGTGTCCAGACACAAGAGAGGTGTGGGCCTCTCGTATTACATGTACTCTTTGCCCTGTGGGAATACACAATTTGCCAAGGTGATACAACAATTTCCCCTGCAAGTGATAGTTGTCCATCTGTGAACCATGGGTTAGTTTTGCATAAATCTCGTTAAAGTCATCATCGTTAGCATATTGTCCAGCATAACTCTCAAAAGACAACGAAGCATTATGCAAAATGAACGAAGCAGAAATAGGAGGGCGAGATAGCATATTGGCCACTTTATTGTTAGTGCCCTTCTTATACTTTATTACCAGATGAAACTGTTGAAGAAAATGCATCCACTTGAAATGACGAGATTGCTGCAACTTGGTCTGTGACTGAAGGTACTGCAAGGGCTGATGATCCGCATGGATGATGGTATCCTTGCCGATTAGGTAGTGTTTCCACTTTTTCACACTCTGCACCAAGGCATAAAGCTCCTTGTCATAAGTGGGATAGTTTATCACAACTTGAGAAAACTTCTCAGAATGGTAACAAATTGGCTTCTTTTGCTGCATCAGTACAACCCCCATGGCATAATTGTTGGCATCAGTGTCGATCTTGAATGGTTGTTGGAGATCTGGTAAGGCTAAGACCGACGTGGTGTTGATCTTTTCCTCCAATGTTTTGAAGGACTTCTGCTGTCTTCCTCCCCATTGGAAGACTTGTTTCACACTTGTCAATGTATGCAAAGGTGCTGCAATAACAGAGAAATTAGCAATAAATCTCCTCCAATACTGGACTACACCGAAAAAGCTGCAGACCTTGGTTACACTAGTAGGCTTAGGCCAATTTACAATTGCTTCAACTTTAGAGGGATCAATTTTTAACTGACCATGACCAACAATATGACCTAGGCAACCCAAAGAGGTTTTCCCGAACTCACTCTTTGACAACTTTACATAGAGTTTTTCTTTTTTCAATACATCAAGCACTTTCTTCACATGACACACATGTTCATTCCAACTTTTACTAAAGACAAGTATATCATTTAAATATACAAGAACAAATTCATCAATGAAAGGCCGAAAGAGATCATTCATGACCCTCATAAAAGTGGCTGGAGTGTTGCAAAGTCCGAATGGCATCATCATCCATTCGAACAACCCCTGTTTGGTCTTGAAGGCAATTTTCCACACGTCCTGCTCTGCAATTCGGACCTGGTGATAACCACTGCGCAAATCCAACTTGGTGAAATAAACATCATTCTTTAATTGATCTAATAAGTCATCAATGCATGGAAGGGGGTAGTGATTTTTCACCGTGATTTTGTTTAGTGCACGGTAATCCACACACATCCTCCATGTGCTGTCTTTCTTTGGGACTAAGACAATCGGTGAGCCACACAGAGAAGTGCTAGGCCTGATGACCCCTTGGTCTAGCAATTCCTGTACCTATTTCTTGATTTCCTCCATCTCAATGGTTGACATCCTATACATGCCAATATTTGGTAAAGGAGCGTTACGCTGCAAATGGATTTCATGTTGGATTTCCCTCTTCGAAGGTAATCCCTTCGGTTCGTGAAACAACTCATCATAATTAGAAATTAATTTAGATAATTCCTGTTTATATCCCTGATCACAACCTTGGAAAGCATCAGTGAATTCTGCCTCTTTTTCCCTTACAACCATAAGCATGTAACCCTTACTGGAATTCACCAGGCTTTTCATTTGTCCAACACTTACAAGGTTGGCATTGATTTTATTTTGATGAGCCCTTACTATATATTCTACCCCATCTTTTGTGATCTGGTATTTGTTTTCATGACGGAAAAAGACTACCTTTCTATCATATAGATACGGAGTCCCCAACACCATGCCACAGATATCCAATGGTATCACATCAAGTTCTACTTCATCCACTAGCTTAGAAGCGATCACAAATTTGACTTTACACTGCTTGGTTACATTCAATTTTGATTTATCATGTATCCATCCAAGTGGGTAAGGTTTCAGATGTGGTTTTGTTTCTAAGCCGAGTTTCTTTACCAAGGATTATGCGATTAAGTTTGCTTGGGATCTAGTATCAAACAAAGTTTCTACTTTAGTATGATTTACAACAACTCTGATATGAAACAGTTCAATTATCTTTTGATCATTAGGAAGGGACTCATTTACCGAACTAGTGCCTTCATGCGATTCAGAATTAACATGAGGTGTAAGAGTACCTTTTGTTCTCGCGGCCGTGATTAATGCTTCATCTCTGGAATTCGATCCAAGGTCTTGTTGCACAGTTGCCACTGTCTTCTGATTCCCTTTTCCTCCATACTTCTTTGGACGCTTTTTTGGGTGCTGTTTCCAACAATGATCATCATTGTGGCCTTCCTTTTTGTAGTGATTGCAATACGACCTTTCTCCTTCTTTGGTTGCTGCCGTCTTCTTCTCCTTTCCTTTTCATTTCGCTTTTTATTTGCCATTGGGAGGTTTGAACGGTGGTTTTCTGGAATGATAATCTCTTTCATTTTTGCCCCTGTTCTCAGTATGAATTGCCTTTACCCTGGCTGAGTCAATAGTGGTTGGTTTAAACAACAATAATGAATGCCTATGTAGCTTTGCAATGAGCCAATATACTTAGTTACAACTTCAATTGTATCAAGTGCAATACCTAGATTAAGTGCTTGCTTTCTAAACTCCTATGTAAAACTCTGAACATCCTGACCTTTGCCTTGCCTTAAATATTGCCAATTCATTAATGCTTTTTGCTTGTAACCCAAGGGATAAAATTGTTCCTTTAGCGCAGAAATAAAATTAGGTCATGAGTAAAAGAGGTGGTTACCCACATTCTTACTGCTCTGCAATTTGCTGTCCCACCAAACGAGAGCAGTGTTGCTCAGCTGTAGAGAGGCCAACTGAATCTTTGCCTCATCCTCCACGATCTGCTGAATCCTGCAGTAGACCTCAATCTGCCTAATCCAATTATTAAGCTTTCTGCGTTACTTTCACTATTAAACATGGGAAGATCAAATTTAACATCTAATTTAAAGAAAGGTTACTTTGATGCATCTTTGGGATTTCTGTGATTATGGTGGTGAGAGGAAGAAGAACTTTCACTCGTGGAAGGAGAAGGAGGGGGTTCTTCTCCACCATTTCCATGCGCCGAACCTTGTTCTTCTGTGTTTCTCTCTTCTGCTTTCTCGAGCCTTAAAACCAATTGACTAATATTCTCTGCCATTGAATAGAAGGTCTTGCGGAAATTGCGCTCCTCTTTAAGATGAGCTTCATCTTTTGCCATGTTTCTCCTTCGTTGTGCACACCCCGCTTTGGGATCGAAAGGCTCTAGCTCCCCTTTGCCTCTTTGGATCTTGTTTCTTGTTAGCATACAAACACATAATTCACATCTAAAAAGGCCTGCTCTGATACCACTTGATCCAGGGATCTTTTGCTTATAGATGTATGAAAAGAATCGCATGTGAAAATTGCAGCTTAACACAGGAATTTAATGTGCACACAAGAAAGAAGAAAGAAACACATAAAGACACAAAAAGAAGACAACAAGACTTGATAACGGAGTTCGTCCAACTCGAACTACGTCTCTGGGCCCTGCTCGATCAATGGGGAGGCCTTCATTCATTAAATGGCATGAAAAGAAGAGAATACAATCATCAGTTACATAAAAAAGGAGGCTTATACCTCCATTTTGGAAAATGGCTGAGAAATGGAGAACTCAGATGAAGAAATGGGTAACACCACTGCTTTCGTGGCATCGAGAAGGGCAGAAACCATATAAAATTTGCCCAATTCAGACAAAATGATCAATCGCTCCTCCTGCAAGCTGCTGCTTCGAACTATCTGCCAGAATCCTCTTTCTTGCACTTTTCCCAATCATTGGGCTTCTATAATGTCTCCTTTGTGACAAAGGCCACTTAAACTGGGGGTTGGATTTGTTTATAATAGAAGTTATTCAACAAAAACCCCGAAATAGTTCTTTTTCGTTCAAAAGCGATAATACATAGAAAACACTGAAAAAACTGAAATCCCGGACTTCAAATTTCCTTAAATCGGGCTTATAGACCCATCGGGTGCGGCCCCCATATCGCAATCGACACATCGCTCTGTCAATAGTCCCGTTAGTGGGGATTGCCCACTGCTGATCGCTGATCGCATCAGCATCCCACTCATACAACGGCCCAAGGTTTTGGTCTTCGGTTCTGTTGATGGCCGATTGCTTCGATTGCTGATTGCAATCGTAAGTCGGCTCTGCGTGCCTGTGTTCCTCTACCCTGTTATCGGCCATCGCTTGCCTTCGATTGCGATTTAGTCAGAAATCGCTGATCGGGGGTTCCACTGCGATTTTCCTGTTTAAGGCTAAAAACCCATTTTCTAGGGAAAAAGCCTCATTTTACCAGAGGAACAAGGCAATCTTCTTTCTGCCATAACTTCATCATCCGGACTCGGATTGGAGTGCCGTTCGCACCTTTGGAATCTGGGTGACGAGCACTTCGATCTGATGTCAAGATACTTGCTTTTCTGCCACTTTGAATTTTGAGCTTTTCCATGCCATTGTATCTGAAGATCCACTTGGATCAGGGAATGGATAGGCTAATGAGTCCCATTTGTTCTCGATTTGTAGAGGACATTACAGACCCCCTTGCCAAAAATTGCTTGCCCTTAAGCAATTGCAAGTTTGGGTGCTGCAAAATCCGTTCTCATTCCCACGTCGCATCCTCCTCCGGTAATTTTTTCCATCGAATGAGATATTCCATAATTACTCTTCCTCTTAACTTCTTTTCTCACATGACCATGATTGTTTTTGGAATCAATTCCAATTGTCCCTCTTTATCTAATGGGTGCAATGGTGGTGCCCTGTTGACCCACAACCTTTTTGAGGTCTGACACATGGAATACATTGTGAATTCTGCTGTCACTCGGTAACTCCAACTTATATGCCACTTCGCCCACACTACAGAGAACTTTGTAAGGCCCCATAAAACCTCGACTTCAAATATTCCACCTTGCTCTTCTTGAGTGTAGACTGTCTATAGGGTTGTAAGCGCAAGAAAACAAGATCTCCTACTTCAAATTTGCATTTTGTCCAATGCTAATTTGCGTATATTTTTTGCCGATTTTGAGCAACTTGTATGTTTTCCTTGAGTACCTTGAGAATGTCCTTACTCTCCTGTATCTAGTCTATGGCAAGAGGTGCTTTGTTGTCTCCAAAAATTCTATGGATCAAGGATGGTGCATCATATCCATATAGAGCTCTGAAGGGTGTCACCCCAATGGATAAGTGGTAGGTGGTGTTGTAGCAATGCTTCCCAAGGTACAACCACTTAATCCATGCCTTCTGCCGACTTGTCACATAGTTGCGTATGTACCCTTGAATCCACTTATTCACAATTTCTGTCTGATCGTCGGTTTGAGGGTGATAGCTTGTGCTAGGGCTCAATTTAGTTCCCACTAGCTTGAAAATCTCCTGCCAAAATGTGCCCATAAATATACTGTCACAATCGCTGACTATATTTTTTGGTAGCCCATGCAGTCTAAAAACCTCTTTGAAAAACTGTTCTGCCACTTGTTAAGCTGAGTAATCAGCTAAGCTGGCAAAAAAATGTGCAAATTTGGTCAGCTTGTCTACCACCGCGTAGATGCAGTCCTTCCCTTGTGCTTTGGGTAACCCTGTGATGAAATCCATTGAGATGCTCTCCCATTTTTGTTTTGGGATTGGTAGAGGTTGGAGAAGACTTGCAAGATGTGTATGCTCAACCTTATTTTGTTGGCATGTCATGCATTCCTTGACGTTTTTCGTCACATCTTCCTTAAGCCCCTTCCATGAGAATCGTTCCCGAATCTTTCGATATGTCTTGAAGAATCCTTGATTCCCAACGAAAGGGATATCATGGGTGATCTTCAAAATATTCTCCCTAAGTGTAGATTCAGGAACCAAGTATATCTTGTTTTTATAATAAATGACTCCATTAATTATGTTGTACGTGTCATCCTGGATGATCTTGTCGATTAGTGCGCATGCAAATTGTTTCTTAGTGTATTCTGCTGAGAGGTGTGCCTTCCAATCTTCTTTGAGTTCCATGAGAGCACATGCTACTAGTTTCCTGGAGAGTGCATCGGCCGCAACATTCTTCTTCCCCTTCACATATGCAATGTCAAAATCGTAAGCTTGGATTTTGCTTACCCATTTATACCATTGTTCGTTCAGGTCCCTTTGTCCCAAGAAATGGCGTAGTTTGTTGTGGTATGTTCTGACTATGAACCTATTGCCCACAAAATACTGCCTGAATTTTGCCAATGCGTGCATGATAGCTAGCATCTCCTTGTCATATATGGAGTAAAGTCTTTTTGAATCATCCAACTTCCGGCTTTTGAATGCGATAGGATGACCCTTTTGCATAAGGACAACCCCTATTCCTTCTCATGACGTGTCATACTCCAATATGAATGGTTGACCAAAGTCAGGAAGAGCCAGTACTAGACATGAGCTCATTATTTCTTTGAACTTGTTAAATGCCCTGTCATATTCTCCTATCCACTTGAATGCTCTCCTTTTGGTTAAGTCTGTCACAGGCGCACTTAATTGGGACAACCCCTTAATGAACTGTCGGTAGTAGCTGCAAAGCCCGAGGAACCCTCGTAATTTTGTCAGGGTTTTGGGTGTAGGCCAACCCATTATTGCCTAGATATTCTCTTGATGGATTTGACCCCCTTTGCGCTAATCATATGTACCAAATAAGGGATTTCCGTCAATGCAAACTCGCACTTTGACGCCTTGGCATAAAGGGACTGTTCTTGCATGATGCTCAGGATTTGATCCAAATGCCCCAAGTGATCATCCCATGTCTTGTTGTAAATGGGAAGGTCGTCAAAGAATACCAACAAAAACTTCCTTAGTTGCCTGTTGAAAATAATGTTCATACATGATTGGAAAGTGGTGGGGGCATTGGTTAGTCCAAATGGCATGGCAAAAAATTCAAAGTGTCTGTAGTGACATCTAAACGTTGTTTTTGGTAAGTCTTCTTCACGAACTCGTATTTGATGATACCCAGATCTTAAATCGATCTTTCAAAAGTACACTGCCCCATGGAGCTCATCCAACAATTCATTGATACTGGGAATGGGATACTTGTTTTTGATGGTTTTCTTGTTAAGAGCTTGGTAGTCAATACACATTCTCCACATGCCATCCTTCTTCGTCACCAAAACTACGGACGATGCAAACAGGCTCGAGTTGGGTCTGATATGTCCCATGGCTAACAATTCTCGGATGGTTTTTTCTATCTCGTCCTTGAACTTCTTTGGATGTCGATACGGTGTGGTGATCACAGGCTTAACTACTTCTTCCAATTCAATAGTATGCTCAAATCCTCATTTAGGAGGCAATCCTGGAGGAATGTCACCAAACATTGAGGCATGCTTGTCCAACACTTGTTGAATATCTATCTTGTATTGCGGTTTGTCATTGTTGGGAGTCTTTTGGGTCATAATCTTACATTTTGTTGCGCATGGTATATCCCCATGCTTGAATAGGGCTTCCATCCTCCTAGCTGAAAGTTGAAACGACCTGTGGATCACCATTTGACATGTGTCTTAATACGACCTTACTGCCATTTGGTGCTCTGAATACCGTTTCCAATGCTTGGTAGTCCATTATGTGTTTGCCCAACGAATATAACCATTGAACCCCCAGTACCATGCCGAGGTCTGCAAGATCTATTACATAGAAATCACTAGTAAAAGTATAGTTACCGAGAGTTACACTCAAACCTGGGATCATTCGTGTGCAATCCAAGTTGTACCCATCCACAGCTATCACATCCAAGCCCTCGAACTCTTCGGTGGGAAGTCCCCTTTTAGCTACTAATGCTGCATTAATGAAGTTGTGTGTGGCTCCTCCATCAATTAGGGCTGTGATGCGTTATCCCTTGACGACTCCCTTGACCCTGAAAGTGTAATGCTTGGGCGTGCCTGAAAGGGTTGCAATATTAACTTGTGATCGTGTCTTCTTTTCTTTGTTGGGCCTTTCTTCTTGTGGCGGTTCTTCCTTGGGATTGTTCAACTTTTCTTCTTCCTTTACTTCCTTCTGCGGTGGCTCTTCATCGGTAATCAGAGTGGCCTTTTCTTCTTCTTTGCCGTCAGAGAGCACTTCGATGTGGTGACCTGGTTCCCACGACTCCCTGCAATGGAACCATGGCTTCTTATGCCTGAGTTTGCTTTGTGTTTCTTCATCTAACCTGTCCTTTCTGCGCTATCACGTTGAAAGGGCTTCTTCTCCTTATCTTTTGGAGGAATAAAAGGCTTGGAAGGGGCTTTAGCTTTAGCAGCTGCATTTCCCATGTCTCGAGTCTTCTTGATAGCTTCTTGGAGAGTGGCGGGATTGAATACCTTGAACCACCCTTGTAGGGGTTCAACTAATGCTTTAGTGAAAAACACAACTAATCGCTCTTTAGATATATCTGTCACCATGATTGTGGTAAGTTCAAATTCTGCAATAAACTCTTCATGTGACCCTGTTTGCTTGAGTAGTGCCAGTTCTCTGAAGTGGATGTTTGGGTTCTTTCGATCGAATCTTTCTATCAGCCTTTGTGTAAAATCTTCATAATAAGTGATGTTGGCATGTCCCATAGTTACTAGACCATGATACCACCACTTATGCGCTTCTCTTTCTAAATGTAATGTGGCGAATTGAATTGTGTCTGCTTCAGCCATAGGATTGAGCCTGAAGTAGGTGTCCAATTTTTGTGCCCAAGCCCATGCTGTACATTTAGATGATCCATCAAATGTTGGTAGAGGAAGTTTACTCACCTTGCATGCCAGTTCCCCATTAAGGTGTCCTCAGGGTCTATTCCTGAATCTGAGGTTGCTATATAGTATATTCATTGAAGGTCATAGCTGCTCATGTGTTCTTATCCAATCTCGCATAGAATATATGTGTTAAGAAGTTAATTTGGATCAACTGCTTCTTGGGCGGTCACCCCTTGATTGTTTGTGAATTGGGGAAGCAATGGCGGGCTGCTATCTTTGCTGTTTGCATGGTTATTAGGCAAACCAAGATTATGATTACCATTACCTTGACTGGCGGTTCTGTTGTTGGCAGCAACATTTGGCTGGCCTGTGAGATGAGCAATTAGTTGAGCAAGTTGTTGCTGTCCTTGAGCCAAAACTTGTGCAATCTCCTGCTGCCCTTTAATCATTTTTTGTCCTTGCTGTTGCAACTGCTGGTTCATTTGATGTTGTCCATGGAGTAATTCGTTCAATAAAATACCAGGGTCCTGTTCTCCTTGCTCCGCTCTATCCCCCATGTCTGGTCGGTGAGTACCCCTCTTCTTACAGTGACGTTGCTTCTATCTGCAGGAAGCATACAAGGCTCATATACTCATGGCTGGCAAGATGCTAGTGCTCTGATACCACTGTAATGCTCTAGGGCAATTTGTTGTACTAGGGTTTCACAAAATCATCTAATACACAGTTAATTCAAAACAGTTAACCAGTGGTGCACGGACAGAACAATATGTCACAGTATCCTTAAGCTGATAATACAACCAAACCAACAAGATCACGTATTGTTCTTGCTAGCAACAGTTCATACATTAATCCACCACATTCTGTTCAGTACTCATCACAATGCCACATGCCCATATTTCTCATTTTTTCTAATACAGTCCTAAGTAAAATACTGATTTCGGTCAATTCTACAGCTACGAATTATCAAACACTAGTCTATTCCACTAATGCTTCAGATCCTGAACTTCCCACTTGAAATTCTGCTGTGTCTGCTACAGGCTCGGATCCACTGCCTGGGAGGCCAAGAAGGCATTTACTTGTTGGCCGAAGTCCACCTTCCAAATTACTACAGGTGCGACACTTACTATCAAGTTATGTTGATACCAGAAACCCTAACGAACTGCATAGATGGGACTTCCGCTGCCTTTGATGACCACAGAGATGACGTCCTTGAAGCCCTAGGAGAGTTGCACTTATTATCAAGTTCTGTTGATACCAGAAACCCTAACAAACTGCATAGATGGGACTTTGGCTGCCTTTGATGACTACAGAGATGACATCCTTGAAGCCCTAGGAGGGTTCAGAAGTCTGACCAAAGTGTATATTGAAATGCTTTGATGAAATCACCCCGAACCTCTGTCTTGATTAGCCCTTGGATCCCCAATCTGATCACAGGAGAAATATTCGAGTTTGCTGGCTTCAGGAACTTGGCTTGATTTTGTTCAATAATTTGAGGGCTTTCAGATCTGGACTGAGCCAGGTCCTATCTCTTCTGGCTTTCCACAGACTCGGCTTCCTTAGAAACTACTCACTGTCTTTTCTAGCCGTCTTCCTCAAAACCTTCCCCAGATTTAGAACCTTCGCTGCTTTCCTGTGTTAAACGATTGGAAGGGTAATGTTTTGCTACTTCTCTAGGCCAGACTCAGATCCACAATAATTCCGCTGTGATTCGAGACCAAAAAGCGCAATTTTTCCTCAATGTAATTTCAACCCTGTGCCACAAAACAGAAAAAAGAAGAATACGCTGCCTCTCCAAGATGACTTGTGCCCAAACAAAGGAAAAACCATGCTGCCTGAACAGAATGAAGGGAATGGAAATGTCAACTAGGGTGGAATCTCTTACCACCGAAATTGACAAGAGAGAGAAGGGGTCTAATAATCCTCAGAGATAATGCTCCTCAGAGATAATGCTCAAGAGTAATTGATTTTGATGCACAATGACACTCCAAAATGAATTCAGTCCTCTTTTATTTACAGGTTTCCTTGAGGGGTTTCATCTTCTTAATTAGTTGAGTGAATTTTACTCAAAACCCCAATTCTGGGTTTTTTTAGCCCAGTGTCCCCAAAACTTGCTCAGCAATGGGTATTTTTGGGGTTTCAACCCTTTTTGGTGGACTATAGCCTACGGGGATGGATAGGCTAATGAGTCACATTTGTTCTCAATTTGTAGAGGACATTCCAGTAATAGTGCAGGCCAAAGATGCAAGTTAACTTAACTATTTCTTCAGACCATAATCCTTTCAATGGGCACCTTTATCCCAACACACAAGCACATATATATATATATATATATATATATACATTAGAGGATGGTAGAAAAGAGAGTCCTAGATACTGTAGGGAATAGCATAAGTATTCCTTGTTACCGAGGAGAAGTTGTCAAGAGGGTTATTGAGGGTGGTAGTCTTTAACCCTCTTGATAAAGAAGAGAGCATAATGGAAACATTTAAATAGTTTTCAATGCATGCAAAGAAAAAATTGAAATCCCTATCTAAACCCAATAACCACAATAACTGAAAACCCCTGCAAATCTTGATTTCTGAGAAAATACAATTTTTATTGTAGACATGCAACAGTTGATGCCATGCTTGTCACTAAGCTTTAAAGAGGAATGTTTGCTCAGAACATGGAAAATCTATCAACATACCTAGGAAATAGCAAGTATTTCACTAAATAATCTATTGGCTAAATATGTAAGAAAACAATACTAAAAATAGTGAGAGCAAGTTTGCAAATAATTATGATGACTGAAACAACCTTCATAAAGGCTCACAACCACTTCCAGAAGAGAGGATTGCTGGAAAATCAATAAATAAAAACATTTACAAAGAAAAGAAGGGAATGTTTGTGTGCTCACTGCTGAGTGGTGATTCCACTGATTGATATACTGCTTTACTGTAATGAAATGGCCCTCTGGCCCTTAGCACTTCAACCTCCCTGCAATACACCAAACTCCAATCTCTTTTCTGTCTTCAGGTTGCCCTTTTATATTTTTCTTGAGTGATAACTACTGACCTTTGTTAATTACTATTTGTGAGATAACCTTTAAAACAATAACTTGAGATAATTAAGTGATGTAACAATTCTTTTATGAGCTTATAAAATATAATCTCCATCTTTTATTAACTAGCCAACTGTCATAATTCTGTAGCTATGTTGAAATGTAGAGATATTCCAACCGTTTTGATTTAGTTGGTCTTTGTAAGCTCCTATGCAGGGTCTGTTGCTTTCTCCATCCTCCACATAGACTTTGGCAGCCTACTCCAATTTGTAACTTTTTTCTGTCTCAAAAACCTTCTTATGGAGCCTTTCTAGGTCTCATTGAAGATGGGTAACTTGCTTTCGTTCTAGTAAGACAACTTGCTATAGTGTTTCTCTGCTATTAAGTTGAACATTTTCAAGCTTACCCTCAAGGTCTTTAACCTATTTACGAGAAATTCTTTGCAGCTATCTCCTGATTCAGTCTTTCAATAAGATCTTCTCTATGGGTTTTGGCTGTGATGAAACGTTGCTGCAAAGTAATCAACACTCGCTTCATTTTCCCATGTTCATATAAACAGAAAAACTACTTGAACGTCCTTTGGAAAATGTGAACCAATGCTACCACTTCCATTACATCCCGTGGCCAGTTTGATCAAATCCCCTCTTAATTCCTTTGGCACAGCATGCATTTTTAGAGAATAGATCTCCTGGACTTTTGTATCTATAAGAGACTGAAACATTATCTCAATCAATGCCAAGAACATGAAGCAATATTACAGTGTCAGACTTATTGACAATGTTGAGAGAAAACCCATGACAAGGCGACTTTGCATCTTTGGATTCATCCACCGCAACTACAATTCTCTTGTTCTGGGTTATGTTGTTTTCATGATCCCAACTCCATTTCTCTGGCAGGCACTCATATTGAACCACAATTTGTATTATCATCAATGCCATCATAATATCATATCCATGTGGATGCCTAGAAAACCTATTAATTCAATATGCCCCACCTAGACATCTTAACATAAACCTACCAGGTGACATTCTCATATGGACCTTCAGGATGACCAATAATCTTGCCTCTTATCTTCTCTTCTGCAATGCCCCAAGTTCAACTGGGTTCTTCTATGCCATATTAATTCAATATGCCCCACCTAGACATCTTAACATAAACCTACCTGGTGACATTCTCATATGGACCTTCAGGATGACCAATAATCTTGCCTCTTATCTTCTCTTCTGCAATGCCCCAAGTTCAACTGGGTCCTTGTATGCCATAGCTGTGACTAATGAAGTGATTCAGAGTGCTAGAAATCTTATATTCCTCTCAAAATTCATGCTTTTGTCTCCGTCACTGTCAATCCACTTGCTAAGCCTTTTGCATGTAGAAAATCCCTGGACTTATTATCCACTGAAATAGAAGAAATGTTTTTCTTAAATTCACTTTAAGTACTGGGTTGCTACATCGAACCTTGGTCTTCCAAATTTTCATCGGACAATATTTGAATGATTTTGATAGCTGGCATTTGGATGGGCCTCCTTTTTTAGATAGTTTATCAATACGCTGCGATTGACATGCATGAATAAGGGCACTATGGGATGCATCTTCTGTGATACATCAGCATTTTGTTTTCTCAAAGTCAGCTCAACCTTCTTCCACAACGTCCACAAAATGTTTAATATCATCACCATCACACTGCAACAATGGTTTTGAAATTGATTAGTAAATAAAATTATGCGAGACAGGTTTGCAATGATAACATCTGCCCAACTACCCGGTATCAATTGCTACATCCGACCTAATGGCAAAAGCTTGTCTTGGTCAATGTTCAGAAATTGGATTAATGCACACACTGTATAGGAAATAGTAACGGATTCGCCTCATCACTTGCAATAAGTGATTTTGTCGTATCGTTCAGTCTCATTAGTTCTTTTAGCAGAACCAAAATAGTATTTCTGCATTTGAAAGGCCAAATAAATCAATGGAATGGCGGAAAACAAAACTTGTCATGTTACAATAGCCACAACTCCAAGACTGCTATAGGCATCGATGGAAGATGACATGCAAATGACAAAGCTGAAAGGAATGTCTACAACAAGGATTTTGAATTTAAAGAAATTATGCTCAGAACTCTTCCCAACGGAGTTGCATCAAAGAATGCCTTTGATGCTGTAAATAAAGAAGTCCGCAGCTCGGAAAAGGACTTTGATGTATTAAGCACCAAAATAATGATGAAGAGTGACCAAAGAAATAAGAAAAGTATAGATATGAACCCAATTGCTGAGTATACTGTCAATAACCTTAATACATCGGTTCGAGGACTTTGTACCTTAGCAGCCATCCAAATATTTCCGGAAATCTGCCCAATCAGAAATATAAGATGACAAATACCAACATATTGGATACCTGTGGCCACAATAAATTTGGATCTCAATGACATAAAGTTGCACTTCGCTATTGTGTGTATTTTTCAGAATCGAAAGGTTCCAAGAAATGTAATGATTTCTTTGACTACTGGTAGTGTGGTAGATGGTGCAAACCTATACTTTTACTCATGATTATTTGAAGATCCTGCCTAGGTTTTGTGCAGTGTAATGCTTCACCTTTGGGGATACTAAATTATGTAATCCACTGGAAAACAAAACATAACAAAAATGTCTATACACTGATTCATTTTCATGAGATCTGAAGAACATATTTGACTTGTTGACTTGTATGGAGGAAAACGATTGTCACAATTTGTTGGATTCACACTTATGCTGAGAAGGGGGGTGGGGGTTGTGTGGGTGTGAGACGGTACAATACAACTTTTTATTTATTTAAACATTCATGAATCATAACCAAACTATCTCACATATGGAACACAAGATATCGATGAAAATTTCTTTCTAATAGATCTTTGTGAGCATCGGCCAACTGATACAAACTTTGTAGGCACCAAATTACTATTACAAACTTTGTATGCACCAACCTATATGAGACACTGATCCCTCTTACCAAGATTTGTAGACACCAGCCTACAGGAGACGCCGATCCTTGCTGTTGCAAGATTTATAAGCACCAACCTACAAGAGAAACTAATTCCCTATGCTACAAGATTTGTAGGCACCAACTATAGGAGACACTAATCCCCTATGCTGCAAGATTTGTAGGCACCAACCTAGATGATACACCAATCCACTTTGCTGCAAGATTTATAGGCACTAACCTACATGAGACACTAATATCTTTTGTTGCAAATGTTCATAGATACCAACCTAATTCACTAAGTCCACTCGCTATTTTTTCCGTCACCAGGTTTGTTAGTTGCTTTTGGATTCACCAAGTTTTCTTGCTGCTTCTGCCTTCTTGATGTCTGTGTACTGCTTCTACCTTCATTAATTCTAAGAGCTGCTTCTGCCTTCTTGAGGTCTGTGTACTGCTTTTACCTTCATTAATTCTAAGAGCTGCTTCTGCCTTCACTAGGTTTGCTGCTCCCAAAACTTGTTGTTTTTGGCCTTTTCCCAAGAACAAACTTGTACAACATGCCACACATCCAATTTCGCAGAATCTAATTTTGAAATTTTACCGAAGGAACTTTTGTATGTCTCCTTGGATCTTTGAATTTTTTCACAATATGTAAAGTCCCAAAAAATAAGTTATAGAAAAAATGTTAGATTGCCCTGTTTGAAGCTAATTTTCAGGCTATTTAGTAACCCTAAATTTTACAGGGCATATATATGAAATTATAGTGTTTGAAAGTTTGAAAAATTTACCACATGTACCTAGAGATCTCATACCTGTCTCTTCAAGATATTGCAATTTAAAACATCTCGGAAAAGAGTTTTAGTGAAAATACCAAATTGACCTATTTGAAGCAAATTTCAGGAGCATTTAGGAGCCCTAATTTCCTTAGATCATTTCTCCAAAGTTATAGTGAACGAAAGTATGAAATTTCTACCATAGCTACAAGTAAATCTCCCCTCTATCTCCTCCAAGTTTCATGGTCCGACACTTTTCAGTAGAAAAGTTATAGCGAAAATGCCAAACTGAAACTCAAAAACTCTAACTTCCTCAAAGCACATCCCCAAAACTACTGTGAACTAATGTTTGAAATTTATACCACAAGTACATGAAGATCTTTCCTCTCTCTTCCAAGTTTCATAGTTTGAAACTAAGAAAAGTTATAGCAAAAATGACAAGATAACTCATTTACTCCACAAATCACATTTTTGCTCCACCTTTAAGACCCCAACAATATTCCACAACTTCTGTTGTGCACCATAAATCTCTTCTGTGAACTAATGTTTGAAATTTATACCACAAGTACATGAAGATCTTTCCTCTCTCTTCCAAGTTTCATAGTTTGAAACTAAGAAAAGTTATAGCAAAAATGACAAGATAACTCATTTACTCCACAAATCACATTTTTGCTCCACCTTTAAGACCCCAACAATATTCCACAACTTCTGTTGTGCACCATAAATCTCTTCTGTGAACTAATGTTTGAAATTTATACCACAAGTACATGAAGATCTTTCCTCTCTCTTCCAAGTTTCATAGTTTGAAACTAAGAAAAGTTATAGCAAAAATGACAAGATAACTCATTTACTCCACAAATCACATTTTTGCTCCACCTTTAAGACCCCAACAATATTCCACAACTTCTGTTGTGCACCATAAATCTCTTCTTATTTGGATGGTTTTCAAATACATTTGTCTATCCTTTATTTATGGTGTTTCTATGTTCACTTATGGGTTGACATGAAAAATTGGCTAGGCTGACCCGTACTTTCTAGCTGACCCAACTTGAAGAAATATTTCATATCTCTTCATTCCTATGGAGCTAGAGAGAATACCATATACAATTAGAAAGACCTTAGAATAAAATTTTCAATCATATATCCCATGTTCCCATTTGAGCTAGGTATTTAGAATAAAAATACCTTCAAAGATGGGGTATCCAAATTAGGCATTAAGAAAAAACTCGGTATCCAAATTATTTTTCCAACAATCTTCATCTTGCAATCTCTATCTTGGACACTTGTAGTCTCTCCTTGCCTTTGGCATCAATGTCAATAATATTTCCAACAATTCCCCCTTAACTTTGACATTCTCGACCTCTTCTAACTTTGATATCAATGACAACTCAATATTCAACAATCACCCCCTTTGTCATTGATGACAACCCTAGAGATTTTTACATTGTTGTTGTAGAACCCCCTGTCTACAACTTCTCCCCCTATTTTTAATCTCTTTCCCCTTGACATGAATGTCAAAAGGCTACCACCCTTGAGCTTGTGCTTTTCTTTATTGATGATTTGGGAGAGACATCACTCCCATACAACGATTTTCTCCCTTAATTTCATTAAGGACATATACATTACTCAAGGTCTTGGTTGTTTTTGCCACCAATATTCTTGAATATGCTTTCATTATTTCACATCCTTTAGAATGAAGTGTGAGATCATATCCTTGATCACACATTTGACTTACATTTAGAAGATTGTGTTTTAGACCTTCAACATACAGGACATTCTGAGTTTGTCTTTTCATGATCAATACTAACTGTGCCCTTTCTATCTATCCTTGTTGATGCATTATATACGAAGGTAACACTACCTCCTTTTACTTATTTTAGAGTAAGAGATTTACTCTAATCTATTGTCATGTGTTTTGAACATCCACTATCAATAAACCATATACTTGCTTTGCTTTGAGGTTATAGAGCAAGTCCACATTCCTCTTGTTTTTTTTGCTTTCTTTTCCATACCTTTGTGCATTGCTCTCTATTCCTCGTAATATATTTTCCCTTGCTTTTCTTAGGAAACCTTATTGTGCTGCTTGTATAGTTGCGTGCTTTGTGCCCATAGTTATTACACTTGTAACATTCATTAAGATCCAACAGGGGAGAAAATGAGTTGTATATTCTAACATCACCTTCATTAAGACTTCTAGTTTTGTTGCTCACAAAACCATTCTTTGAGTTTGTATAAGATCTTTTGTTTTCATTTCTCACATAGTCATTTCTTACTCAAGCTCTATAATTTATTGCAATATCCAAAGAATAGATATTGATACCGAGATGTGAAAGGCCTTGTTGGTTGAACAACTCTTCTGAATTCATTCTTGTTGATATTGTGAGAAAAGTTAGGTTTATGCTAGTCTACATCTCCTTTCTTGGTGTTGCTTTCATTGTTGAAGGAGCTCTTGAGAACATTAGCATAACTTATAGGATTTTTCTTCATTTTCTTTTTTTGATGGCTATGTGCTTGATTCACTCTTGGAGGTCTTACAATTTTCCTTGTAGCCAAGACCTATCTTGCTAAGAGGTAACCTTTGACAATTGAGAATATCATCTAAGATTTTGGCACTCTTTCAAAACTTCAGTCTTTGACTCAATTGAGCATATGCTTTCTCTAGTCCCTTTCTCAAGGAAATAACTTCTACTTCTACATTTTCACAATTTTCTTCCTTTATTTCAACTAGCTTCTCACTACTTCTGTCCTCTTTGCCTCTTCTACTTGTTTCTTCAAGATGGAAACTGTTGCTTTATCAAGATCATGATCCTTTTCTCTTCTTGTATTTGTCCGATAACTCCTTTTCCTTTTTGATCTTGCCTTGAAGTTCTCCCCTCCTCCTCCAAGTTCCACTATGTAAAAATTTATCATTTCCCACCCCGGTTTTCAGTTTCACCTTATTTCTCCAAAATAGTTAAATGCCCTTTCCCATATCCATACATTCAACAACTGAAAAATAAATTTTGCTTAAAACAAAAATTTTAAAATTTTTACAGAATATGTAAAAATGCAGAAATAAAAAATCAGCAGGTACAAACAGCCATTAAACACATTTAAACACAATGATTTTTGGTCAAGTTGACCCTGGAAAAACCCCCTATAACTCTTGGGGAAAACCAGTTCGAGAGCTCCTTATTTCTGAAAATGATTTTTACAGTGAGAAATATTAAGCAAAAAATCAGCAAGCAAACTTTTACAACTTATCTCGTTTTCCATGCCTCACAACTAACTGGAAAATACTTGCAAACAACAAAATAGGACAGCAATAAATGCTGTACGACCTCCTCGATTTTCGTGCCCACTTTCAGCTTTAAATGCTGCTGTACGACCTACCTAGAAATGCATGCAAAGCTGCCATAAATATGCTGTACGAACCTCGATTTGTGTGCAGAAAAACCCAGCAATATGCTCTACGGATTTGCCTCGATTTATGTGCCAAAATATAGCCACTTGCTGTATGGCCTTCCTTGGAAAATGTGCCAGCGAATTGCTCCTCGATTTTTGTGCAAACTGCTCCTCAATTTCTGTGCAAACAGCTGTACGGATTTCTAGAAAATCGTGCCAAAATTTGCCTTTCACTGTGTGCTAAGTCAGCTGTATGGATTTGCTAAACTGTTGCCTTGGGATGTGTGCCAAGCTGCTGTCTCCTTCTCCTTCCTGTCCAGAAATCTCCTTGCTCTCTTGCTCTTCTTCTCTCAATCTGCTCATGAAAGAGTGAATGACCTTTTCCTCCTTTAATCTAACACTAAGTGACTTTTGTGTGATCCCTAAATCCAATGGTTGAAATAGATTGAGATCAAGGGCTGAGATTAAATGCTCATTTAAATCTCACTTTCTATTTTTTAATTCACCCCCCTTTAATAAAGACCCCTTACTCATTTATTTCCAAAGTCAATTTTCCTTTCTAATTTTACATTGATTTTATTAAAGTCACTTTAAAATTAGACTTTAGTAACTTTATCACTTAAAGTCACTTTCAAATTAGATTTAACTTTATAAAATTATAAAGTCACTTTAGGAGGAAAATTAAATTCTTTTGGACACTTTTCCCTAGGCCAAAGATCAAAGCCTTAGGGAACCACCTGTCCTCCAGTACCAAATTTCAACACTCCCATTTACCGAGGAAGGTGTTTCTCACCACACCCATCTTGTCTCTGAAGTAGACATGCTTGCCCCGTGGTAAGGCTTTGGTAAGAATATCTGCAACCTGCTCATCAGTGGGAATATACTCAAGCTTCACATCTCCCTTCTGAACATAGTCTCTGATGAAATGATATCTGATCCCGATATGCTTTGACCTGTCATGAAATACTGGATTCTCCGTGAGTTTAATGCAACTCTGATTATCACAGTATATCACTGAAGGTCTCAACGGCTGACCAAATAAGCCAAACAACATCTTGCGAAGCCAGATGGCCTCACAACTAGCTAGACTGGCTGCCATATACTCTGCTTCTGCTGAACTCAGTGCCACTGACTGCTGCTTCCGGCTAAACCATGACACTACTGTTGAACCCAACCCAAAACAGCACCCTGAAGTGCTCCTCCTATCAGAAGCACAACCTGCCCAATCAGAATCAGTATAACCTGCCAACCTCACTCCATCCGCCTGCCTGTAGTCCAGACCATAATCCACTGTCCCCTGCAAGTACCGCAAAATGTGTTTTGCAGCCACCTAGTGAACCTTCCTAGGTTCACACATAAACTGACTCATCGTGTTGACTGCAAAACAAATATCTGGTCTAGTGTTGACCAAATACATCAAGGAACCAATCAGCTGCCTGTACAATGTGGGATCCACCAACTTGGAATCTGAAGCATGAAGCTTCTTCCAGTTGGTAATCATCGGTGTCGACATGGGTCTACAATCGTCCATGTGGAATCTGCCAAGGATGTCCACAATATACTTCCCATGCCCAGGAAGAAATGCCCCTCCTCCTGCCACACCTCCAAACCCAAAAAGTAATGCATCAAGCCGATGTCCTTCATCTCAAACTCTGCCGCAAGATCTCTCTTGCAGAGCTCTATGAGTCTCTCTGCACCTGTAATGACCAAGTCATCCACATACAGCACCAGAATGAGAGGCTCCTCACCTATCACAATAAAGTAAAGGTTCGGATTTGCCTCACTCTTTGTGAAACCCATTCCCTGCAAATAAGTATCTATCCTGGAGTACCAAGCTCTGGGAGCTTGCTTCAGGCCATAAAGGGCCTTCTTCAGTCTGCACACATGGGACTCCTTCCCATGCACCTCAAAGACCTGTGGCTGCTCAATGTACACCTCCTCCTGTATGAAGCCATTGAGAAATGCAGTCTTCACATCCATCTAGTGGATCTTCCAACCCATCTCTGCTACTATCGATATAATGGAGCGGATCGAAGTATATCAAGCCACGGGAGCGAAGGTCTCCTCATAATCAACTCCCTCTACCTGGGAGAACCCTCTGGCCACAAACCTCGCTTTGAATTTCTCAATGCTGCCATCTGCAGCATGCTTTACTTTGTAAAGCCATCTGGAAGTAACCACGGATTTGCCCTCAGGCCTCGACACCACCTCCCAAATATCATTTTTCATGATAGAAGAATACTCCTCCTGCATGGCCTCTCTCCAGACCTGCTGGCTAGCTGTCTCCTCATAGCTAGAAGGCTCAGAGTCAAGGATGCTGATAGCCATTGCCATATAGCTACAAAACCTCTCAGGTGGTCTACTCTCTCTGACCGGCCTCTTAGGCTCAGCAACAGATGTGGCATCTCTCAAGGTGTCCTGAAGCCACTTGGGCTTCCTCTTCCCTGAGCATGCTTCTCCCATAGGAGAATGAAACTCCTCCTCCTCATCACCAGGAGCCTGAACTCTTGACTGCCTATCTGCTGTCATCCTGCCTGCACCTGAACCTGTAGAAGCTAAGGTACCGTGTGAATTGTCCATTAGTGGACTCCCTAGTGAACTGCTCTGTGGATTGCTCTGCATGCTACCCGGAGCACCACCCCTCTGGCTCGTCGAGCCACTGCTCATTGACGGACTTGGCATCGTCATAGATGTACCTCCGGATCCTCCTGATCCTTGCCCATTAGATCCCTGCGACTGACTCAACTGCTGCTGAGGGTCTGGCTGATCCAGATACTCTAACTCCCGTGACCTCCTAAAGGCCCTGTCCTCCTCGAACTTCACATCCCGCTTGACAACAACTTTCCTCTGTGCAGGAATGTAAAACCGAAAGGCCTTTGAGGTCTCACTGTAGCCCACAAAGATACCCTTCTCTACGGTGGGCTTTAGTTTGGTCCTCTTCTCCTTGGGTATGTAGGAGTATGTAATGCACCCAAAGATACGAAGATGACCAATATCAGGCTTCTTCCCAGAAAAGGCCTCCTCCCAAGTCATGTGTCCCAAGGCACGATGTGGACTCCTGTTCTGCAAATAAACAGCTGTGTTGCAGGCCTCTGCCCACAAGAACAATGGCAACCCCTGATCATGTAACATGGCTTTGGCAGCCCCTACGATGGATCTGTTCTTCCTTTCTGCAACCCCGTTCTGCTGGGGGTTGTAAGGAACAATGAACTCCCTCCTAATGCCTGCCTCTGCACAATAGTTAACACACTCTCCAAGGGTGTACTCTCCCCCATTGTCTGTCCTCAGGGACTTGATCTTCCGACCTGTCTGTGTCTCCATAAGAGCTCTAAACCCCTGAAACCGCTTGAAGACCTCACTCTTGGTCTTTAAGAAATAAATCCAGGTCCTCCTGGAGTGATCATCAATGAATAAAACATAGTACTCATATCCACTCAAGGAAACATGAGACATTCAACCGCTCACATCGGAATGAATCAAATCAAGTATCCCAGTCGCTCTGCTTTCACTGCTGGGAAAAGGGGATTTGGCAAACTTGCCCATAGCACATCCTCTGCAAGTATCAAAGTGATCAGTACTGAAATCTGGCACACCTGTAGTGATCTCCCGCAAGGTCCTCAAGGC
>APFE030529920.1:155171-172951 GCA_000404065.3 Pinus taeda
CAATAGTCAACAAACTCTCCAAGGGTGTACTCTCCTCCATTGTCCGACCTCAGGGACTTGATATTCCGACCTGTTTGTGTCTCCACAAGAGCTCTAAACTCCTGAAACCGCTTGAAGACCTCACTCTTGGTCTTCAAGAAATAAATCCAGGTCCTCCTGGAGTGATCATCAATGAATAAAACATAGTACTCATATCCACTCAAGGAAACATGAGACATCCAACCGCTCACATCGGAATAAATCAAATCAAGTATCCCAATCGCTCTGCTGTCACTGCTGGGAAAAGGGGATATTGCAAACTTGCCCATCGCACATCCTCTGCAAGTATCAAAGTGATCAGAACTGAAATCTGGCACACCTGTAGTGATCTCCCGCAAGGTCCTCAAGGCTCCATGATACATATGTCCCATCATGCGGTGCCAAATCTCACACAGCTCAGAACTGCTAGCTCTGCTGTCGGTACTACTGCTTAATGCCAAAAGGGACTGTAATGCAAACTTGTACACCTTTGCATGGCGTACACCTATCACTCTAGTTGAATCAGCTGGAGTGCCCCTGGGATACATCAACACCTGTCCTCCCCTGAACAGTACCTCATATCCTCTGTCCTCCAAAGCTGAAACAGATATGAGGTTCTTCCTCATCCCTGGCACATAAAGAACATTTAACACCTTCAAGGGAGGTTTGGACTCCCTCTAAAATGTCAGTGTCCCCACACCGACTGCTCTAACAACTCTGACATCACCGAGTACTACCTCCATATCAGTGCCACTCTCTGAAAGCTTTGAGAAGTACTCACGGACTCCTGTCATGTGACGTGAAGCCCCACTGTCCACATACCAGATACCCGAAGATGCTCCGTTAATCGAGGGAAAAGCATGCTCCCTCTGAACCTATGTGGCAGGTGATCCTGCACTAGAGAACTCACACGCAGTGAACCCAAACTCCCGGTCAAAACGATCTGCAAAGTCCTCAACCTCTGCTGAAGCTGCCAGGCTCTGGTTCTTCCCCTTATTCTTCTTCTTCTCCGGACACACAATTGCATAATGTCCCATCTTTTGACAATTCCAACACTTCACCTTGGAATAGTCCTTCTCTGTGTTACCCTGTTTACCTTTACCTTTGCCTTTGCCCCCACCATTGCTTGTGGAAGCCTGCTTCTTCCCTTTGCCTTTCTTTCCTCCTGCTGACAGTGCTACATCCTCATCTTGCTCAACTGACTTCGCTGCCCCAAGCTGACCTTTCCTGATCTCTGTTTGAATGCAATCATCCCAAAACCTCTCCCAAGTGGGAAGGGTCTCACGTGCACAAACCCCATCAGCAAAGTTCATCCATGAACGAGGGAGGCCATTCACTGCAATCTGCACCATCTCAGTGGGTGGAATGACCTCTCCAATTGCTGTCAACTCATCTCTCACATTAGTAATCTTTGTGAGATATCCAGTTGCACTATCATTACCCATCTTAATGGTCTTCAACTTCTCCTTCAGGACCATTTTCCGGTTCTCATTGGTACTCTGGTAGAGATTGGACAGTGCTGTCCACATCTCATTGGCATTTCTCTTTCCTCTCACATGAGGAATGCGATGGTCTTTGACTCCGTCTAGAATCAACCTCTTACCCTTGTTGTTCTTTTTATTATACTCAACCAACTGAGTAGCATCAGTAGGCACAACAACAGGGTTTTGTGTGTTATGCACCGTGATGTCCCAGACTTCTGCCTCCTCAAAGATATTATGCATTCTCTCTTTCCAAACGCTGTAATTGTTATGCCCATCCAACCTATCCTCCACCCTCAATCCCAATGACATCCTGCTGTCCTAAAACTGAAAATAGCACTTAAAGATAAAAATGCTGTTTGTGAAAAATCAGCTTGTTGGAATTTTTTGAGTGAAAAATCAGCGGGCTGTAATTTTCCTCCTTGCTGTCCCAAACTGCACTTCAGCACTCAAGCTCTGATACCATGTAAAAATTTCTCATTTCCCACCCCGATTTTCAAGTTTCACCTTATTTCTCCCATATAGTTAAATGCCCTTTTCCATATCCATACATTCAACAACTGAAAAAATAATTTTTTGCTGAAAACACAAATTCTGGAAATTTTACAGAATGCTGGGAAAATGCAGAAATAAAAAATCAGCAGGTACAAACAACCATTAAACACATTTAAACACAATGATTTTTGGTCAAGGTGACCCTGGAAAAACCCCCTACAACTCTTGGGGAAAACTAGTTTGAGAGCTCCTTCTTATTTATGAAAATGCTTTTTACAGTGAGAAATATTCAGCAAAAAATCAGCAAGCAAACTTTTACAACTTATCTCATTTTCCGTGCCTCACAGCCAACTGGAAAATACTTGCAAATAGCAAAACAAGACATCAATAAATGCTATATGGCCTCCTCGATTTTCGTGCCCACTTTTAGCCTTAAATGCCACTGTACGACCTGCCTAGAAATGCGTGCCAAGCTGCCATACATATGTTGTACAGACCTCGATTTGCGTGTCGAAAAACCTAGCAATATGCTGTACGGATTTGCCTTGATTTGTGTGCCAAAGTACAACCACTTGCTATACGACCTTCCTTGGAAAATGTGCCAGCAAACTGTGCCTCGATTTCTGTGCAAACTGCTCCTTAATTTCTGTGCAAACAACTGTACGGATTTTTAGAAAATCGTGCCAAAATTTGCCTTTCACTGTGTGCTAACTCAGCTGTACGGATTTGCTAAACTGCTGCCTTGGAATGTGTGCCAAGCTGTTGTCTCATTCTCCTTCCTGTCCAGAAATCTCCCTTGCTCTCTTGCTCTCCTTCTCTCAATTTGCTCATGAAAGAATGAATGACCTTTTCCTTCTTTAATCTAACCCTAAGTGACTTTTGGGTGATCCCTAAATCCAATGGCTAAAATAGATTGAGATCAAAGACTGAAATTAAATGCTCATTTAAATCTCACTTTCTATTTTTTAATTCACCCCACTTTAATAAAAACCCACTTAGTCATTTATTTCCAAAGTCACTTTTTCTTTCTAATTTTACATTGACTTTATTAAAGTCGCTTTAAAATTAGACTTTAGTAACTTTATTACTTAAAGTCACTTTTAAATTAGATTTAACTTTAAAAAATTATAAAGTCACTTAAGGAGAAAAATTAAATTCTTTTGGACACTTTTCCCTAGGCCAATGATCAAAGCCTTAGGGAACCACCTGTCCTTCGGTACCAAATTTCAACACATGGTCTGAAACATCTCAAAAGAAAAGTTATAGTGAAAATGCCAAGCTGATATGTTTGAAGCATATTTCAAGATTATTCAAAAACCCTAAATTCTTAAGAGAATATCTCCAAAATTACAATGAACCAAAGTCTAAAATATCTGCAACACATACATGAAGATATCCTTTCTAAGTTTCATAGTGTGAAACATCCTAGAAGAAAAGTTATAGCCAAAATGTTGAGATAATTCATTCACTCCACAAATCACATTTTTGCTCAACCTTTAAGACCCCAAGAGTATTCCATCACTTTTATTGCGTACCTCATATCTCTTCTTGCTTGGATGGTATTCAAATGCACTTATCTATTCTTTATTTACAGTGTTTCTACATTCACTTATGGTTTCTTATTGATGTGCTAATTGTTGCTTATAGGATCCCAATGTTGTTTGTGATGCAAGTTGAGCATGAAATATTCTCTTGATTAAAGAGATTATTATAACATATTTATACATTGTAAATTTATCTTACTACTACTGTGGGTTGGTGAAAATTTTACATTTTGTTAATCCAAGTCTTGTGCCATCTATTTACCTGATCTCAAAATGGGGCACTTAGGCTTCTTGTCTAGCTTACAAGAACCTCTCCCACTTCCAAAGCTTGAATATTCCCAAGTCTTTAATGATTAACCAATGTGGAATTAAGAAATGCTTGAAAATATGGGTGTATGCTTGTATTTGTTTTCAACTGATTACTTGCTTTAATTTCTGTTGTTGTGTTGTAAGTTGATGTGCTTAAACTGATATATAAATGCATATAACAGTAAATAAAACAACAGAGACAATGCAACAATAAAATAGACACATGAACAACAATATTAATTTGGATTTCACCCACAACTCTTGGGCTACATCTCCTTGAGCTCTAATCAACTCGATTAGGCTGTTTGGGATTATCGCTGAATTCTTTTACAAGTCCGTGACTCAACTCCATATGGTTTAAAAATGAACCAATGGGCTCAGAATACCATCTTACCCCTGGTTGTCCTTTAGCTGCAAACAGATCTAAGCTTCTCTGGACTAATTCGTTCAGTCAGTGCTCTGAGCTCCTTTGAGCTTTTGGCTTCTCTGGCTCTCTCAAAATCGTTTTCTGTCTCTGGACTCCTCCTTTTGTCTTCAACTCAAACAACACCAACGACATCTAGATCATTTTCGTCTATCTGTTGTTCTGCAACTTCACTGAAGCATTTATGCGCTGCCTCCAACCTCTGGTGGCTTCACTCTATTAAGTGCTCTGGCTCACTGAGCTTCCCAATGGGTTCCTCAGCGCTCCAACTCTGCCCACGCACTCACTTCACGCTATAGACTGCACTCCTGGCGAATTCTCAACGTCCAAGCCTCTGCGAGCTTCCCCTGTCTCCGCGCTGCCTGCTTATGCCTCTTAATCGTGCTCTCAGACTCAACCAACTCTATTTCTGTCATGGAACGACTTTTTAAGCTCATCGACGCTTGTCTGTTCGTTATAGCTCTCGGGCTCTTTGGCTCCCGGTCGCTATCCCTTCACCTTCCTTTTGGAGCGTTTAACAGTCATTGATAACGTCCCAAGGTATGGTGGCCATTTGTTTTGCACAAAAGGGCAATCGACGCTTTAAATTCTTCTGAAACAGTAACAAAGAACACTGTAAAAACACGGGAAAATCTGCATAAAACACAATTTCGGACTTGAAATTCCCATAACTGTGCTTTATTTTCCTATTGGGTCTGCTCGTAGGTTGCTATCATAAGTCGCAATTGGCCTGCCCCTTTGTATTTCGTTAAATAACGAAATATGCGTGAATACATTGAAAAATGCATTTGGCGGATCTCAAGATCCATACAATATGGTTTATAATATTATCGGGTCTGCACATCCATCGCAAATCGCAATGTCACATGGTCTAAAGGCCCAATGCTCCCTTTTGGCTTTGCTCCGATCCGATCTCCTATCGCTCCGATCGGCGCTATCTCATCTCGGTGTATCGACCCATTGACATATCGTCGGTTCCACAGCGCGTAGCCCTTAAGTTTCCCCAATCGCCGATCAACGATCAGATCTTGACTGTTGCTTCCCTTTGCCGATCCGATGGCTGTAATGCGCTCATCGCAATCGGCCCATCGCACATCTTAAGGCCTTGGGGCACTGGTCTTTCTCCCATGGATTTGTGTGATGCGATAAAGCAACTATCGCTTATTGTAATCACTGATGGCCCAAGGTCCTTCCCTTTGAAATAATTGCGATGCGATATTTCCTCTTTGACCAATCAAACAGGGCCACGTGGCCCAATCCTGGCCTGCCATGTGTCAGTTGTGGATTGGCCCGTGAGCCTATACTAAAATCAAAATTTTCAATATAGTTCAAAATTTAATGAAATCGCTTCATTTTCTAAGGACATTGGGCAATTTTCATTTTACAATAACTGTTTCATCCAGAGTCCGTTTTCGCCCATTCAAGTTGCGTTGGATTCATAATGAGGAGATCTCTGCAATGAGACTATTTTTTGAGAGCAACCTGCGATTTTGATTTTCCTCTGATTTACAAAGGATTCTCTTCCCTTATCCTTTTCACTACCTTAAAGTGAGAGGGAAAGACACTACAATGACAATGTGTGGCTTGCCCAGTGGTTGCCCCCTTGGATTTTTCTCATGGGACATGACTTTTCCTTCCTTGAGAGTTTGAACACAAACAAACCACAAACAAACATTCGATGATTTGTATGAAATTGATGATTCTTCCCTTTTTTGGGTTAGGGATTTACCTTGATTATACTATAGAGTATGAAAACCAAACCCTATATCCACTATACAAAATTAAAACCCTAGATTATTCATACAATAAATATGACAAAAAAGCTACAGTGTTAAACACAAACAATAAATTTGGAAGAATGTAAATAATCATCCATACTAATGGGGAGGCTAAAGAATACACTTGGTGGATGAGCTTTGTTGGAGTTGATGGGCATTGAAGCCTCTCCTTAGGATGGGTCCCTAGATTCCATGAGTTCCTTAATATTTATGATGTGATTTTGATAGCATGTACCTATTATGCATGGATGAAATATGGATGGGGTGACCATAAGCCTCTATTTATAGGGAAAAAATGTTTAAAATAGTGGTTAAAGATGACCAAATCAAGGACAATAGTGATAATTAGGGTTTAAAAATGTCCACATATAATTACTTTTACATTTTGGCAAATTTGGGTTAGAATTAGTGAAAATTGTGAATTTTACAAAGTTATGCAACTTTGGGGGGTGTTTTCTATGCTATTAGTGCCCTTATTAGGGTTAATATTTGTGCTACCCTTATTAGGTCAAAATATGGATTTGCCCAAACTTTTTTTAGAGGTCTAGTGGAGGTGGAAAATGAGGTGAACTAGAGGGTAAACATGTTGATAATGGTGTATTACAAGAAAACTTGTGAAAATATCACAACTGAGTAGATTTTTGGTGATAACACCATGGATTCACAATTGTCCCATTCATCACTTCTACATGGGTCATAGAAGGAAGCAAGATTTCTCATCCATATTTTGACCACAACATTGTTTGAGGTTCAAATTGAATGGAACCCACGAGTGCCATATGCTTTGTTGCAATGATATACATGTGATTGATCTACATCAACCATATCCCAAAAACATCTCTACACTCTCTTTTCTTATCAATTCCTCTCTTCTCCTTTTTCCCTTTACAATTATTAAAGAGCCCCATTCAATTATAGATTTTGATTGAGAAGAAGGGACTGTCATAAAATTTAATTCTTCTCTACGCACCACAATTTTATTGCATGCACTAGCTCCTTTATCCTACCCTTTCCCATGCTAGTTTTGTAATAGTTCCAAATATTTGGCACTTTTTTTTTCAACAAACTCGACCATTGAAATACACAAGCATTTTATAATTGGCCCATACAACCATTTGATGAATTGAATTTCAATCCATTTGTATATTATTCTCGTTCAAAGTGATTGTAGAACAATGAAGACAATTTTGTACACACACAAAGCTATGACGCATATCATTGCTTATGTAGAAGTGACATTCCTAAAATATTACCCTTTTGTTTTCAATACTTCCCAAACAATACTTGTATGTGATATAGCACATTAGGTTGACCTACGCTTAAGTGATAATATTGGCTCATCATCTCATTTTCGACATCAAGGTTGTAGCTCTCAACAAAATCCACCATTAACAATTGGTACCGACTAGAAAGATATATCATCATATTTCAAAATGATCATCTTGCTAGTGATCCACATGGATATGTTGAACATATTGTTGGGAAATTACAAAGAATTCTTTGAAGAAGTTGCAAAATTGTACCTAGTGGCACAAAAAACAAGACATAAATACGCTGTTACATTGAATCCATTATACCTTTCAAAGTGCAATTTGAAAGAAAATATTCCATTTAAGGGCACATCACTGAGTTGGGGCATCACTGATTCTATTTTTTACGTTCTTTCCACTCTCTAGTTCATACATGACATCGCTGAATCTTTGCATGCCAATAACATTCCTCCTAAATTCACATCATTCACTCACATTCTCAATAATGCCACTTCATTGCACCAAGGGAATGTTCCACTTCAATAAGTTTTCTCATAACAAGGTTTTTTGTCTAGCCTTGTACACATCATATTATGAGTGAGGTCTTTAGATTACGTCGATGACAATATCACTTAGCATTTTTGCACAAGGTTAGCATGGAAAACATGACAAATGTATACATATGTCATAATAATAACCAAATTCTATGTGGTATTTACGTATGTTATATATTGTGTTTATTCTAACATGCCAAGGTTTACATTTCATGAAAGATATTTAGCCCAGGTTCAATGCATTATGCTCGTTCTTAAATATATCATACAATTTTGTCTATGTCATGCTAAAAAAATGTTAATGTGAGATTCACAGTGCCTAAAACCCCTTCTCAATTTTAATACATCCTTCTAGTTGCAAGAAGGCCTAATGTTCTAATGCCTAAAATTTTGCGCTAGTCGTCTAATCGTTTCAATTAACTTCATTTCAAAACAAGGCAATCTACCAATGAAGGCCGACAAATCTGTTTGTATGTTGTGTCATGTTTTCTTCTAATAAAATATTTCTAGAGGGTTTTGAAATTTAGTTTAATGAGATGAGATGTTTATTTGATCAAATAATATTGTCTTGTGGTCTCGTTAATAATTGATTGTGATAATACACTGTGATTTGCATTACAACTTTTCCAACAAGCTTTTTCACAAATTTTATGAAAACCATCCACAAAGATCTTAACAATATCATTACTTGTTTCTAAACTTTTAAACATTTCAATACCTAAAATTTTCCTAAGAATAATCAAAATCTTGTATTTTAACAAGGACATTGATAACTCCCATTTAGTTGCACAAGTTTTTGATTTAGAATATCCTTTAATAATTTTGTATCATTTATAATGAATAGTTTAGTTAGGTAGTTTATCTTTAAGCAAAAATACACCACTTTCATCCACTTGAATGCATTTAAGAGTTCTTTAGAACATGTTGGTCATTTTAGGAAATGGTGGTGGAGCAATATTTTGGCACTTTTCACCACTCTAATATGGCATTGCCAAATGAGTTCATTTCACTTCAATATATTTTGAGTCAAAATTGGAAGGAGAGTAGACATGCTCATGGTTATCTTGAGGAATGTATAATTTTTCAACAAGAGGTTAAATCATAACGATTTTTTCACTAGAAAGCTATACATTGGTTGCCTTTTGAATTTCATTCCTAGTATAATTAGCTGCAATTGAGAGTCTCATCATTTCCTTATTAACAACTTGTCTTGATGAATAACTATTGGAGGTTGAATTGATGTTGGAATTAGATTGGCCTCTATTGAAATCTTGCACTTTTCTCATTATGATGGGTAAAAATGACCATGGCATTTTCTGTGCTAAAAATTGGAATGGTCTCCAATGAAAACCTATGTTTTTCGATACCTAACCTTTCTTTTTCTTACATCAATGACTTTTTCAGTAGTTACGCTTTACTCAAAGACTTTCTTGATTGATTTCTTCATCTTTACATGGATTAATAATAAACATAATGCAAAAATGACCTTCAAATTGCACACAAGTCATAAAATTTGTTTGTAACAAAACAATTTTCCAAGTTGTGGTTGTTTGTTAATATGTAGAGAAATTGTACATAAGTCATAAAATTTGTTTGTAACAAAACAATTTTCTGAGTTGTGGATGTGTGTTAATATGTAGACATTCTTATTTTTCTTAGAGAGATTGAGCTTGTGTTTTGTGCCATTTTTTATTGGAATATGCATACATAATGGAATAGGTGTGCTTTAATAATATTCACATGTTCCGTAATATGCATGCATTCCTTTTATAATATTTAGAGCTTACACTCTATAAGAACTTTCAACTTAGCACTTGGAGCATTTAACCAACTCATATATAAGCTTATAAACCATAATCCCTAGCCCTCGACACCTATACAAGATCACTATGTAGGACCTTTATGGGTAATTGTCAACCTCCAATTACAAATATGGGTGCCATTAGTTTGTTTTACGCGTTAAGCATTGGTCTTAGGGTATTTGGCATCATTGGGGTAGGAAAATAAGGATATTTCACCTATGGTTTAGAATAAGGGCACCATTACTAGGTTTTGCAGACTATGAATGACTCTTATGTCCTTTAGCATGGTTGAGGGAGGAATGGATCTTGAGGTCTTTGTCATTACTGGTTTTTTCACACCATCATTAGGATTTTGTATACTAGTAATAAGCTTTAGGAATTTCACCAATGGAATTGAACAAGGTTATTAACTAGGAATCTGGCAACGATTATTATGCTTTACATAATAAGCACGGGTCCTAGGGCATCTACCATGGCTGAGGGAGGAAAATAAGGGCCCTTGGCACAAAATGAATCTCCTCATGCTCAAAGACCATGAACTTTCCCTTAAACAAGCACATAGATCCATTATAAGGGATTTTTCACCTGTAAGTGGGATATTGGCACCATTAGAAGGTTTTCCATGCCACATGTGGGAGTTAGGGTATATACCATAGATGAGGGAGGTAAACAAGGGACTTATGGATTAAATGAAGATTCTTGGTAATTTAGATTGGATCATGCATACTTTATCATTTGATGCTTATAGAGTGGAAAATTGGGAGGAATAAGCTTACAAGAGCAATTTTATTGACGAGATCTGATTTGGAGAAATGGGGTCTAAAACCTTCTCGAGCCATTTTGAGGCCCTAAATGATGTTTTTTGGGGTAAAACAATTATGCTGAAGTATCAAACCTTGTGATGCTATTCTACACTTGAAAGTCCTTTCCAATGGTGCAAGAAAGACATCAGCTGGAGTTTGTATGCAAACATTGTGCCTCTTGGAAGTTGATCTATTATGATTGACCACCATAGTTTAAGAGAATGCCACATCATTCTTTGTTACTCAAGGAAAGGAGGTTAGTCACATTGTTAAGTTTAGGTATGTTCTATGCTTAGAGCAATTTATTTCAATTTTCATAGTTAGCTCAATATCTTTTCCAAATTAGCAATCACATCAGCGTTAAAGGAAATTGCGGATAGAACATAAACATAAATTGCAGAAGACAAGCCAAGACAAGAGGGCACAAGATGTGGCGCTAGCCACAGACAAACCCCAATGTGGGGAAACCCTTGATCAATCTTTTTATATGTTCTTCAATAGTTCAAGAGAGAGAGAGAGAGAGAGAGAGAGAGAGAGAGAGTACATATACAACAAAAGTCAACACTTTGACTTATCTAAATAAGAGCATAGATCATCTCTAAGTAGATGATAGATGAGGTAGCTAAACTCAGTTGAAGACATGTTGCTTCAACTGATTCTCCCGGGTGACTCCATCACCATGCTGCACCTATCATTGTGTTGCTCCTCATCATCATGCTGTACCTCACTGCGTTGCACCCATCATCACCAAGTTGCATCTCATCATGCTTCACTAATCATGATTGTGCCCATCACTGTACTGCATCATGTACTTGCTGTCCCATGTGCCATTGCTGCACCATGTTGTCACACTGTTTGTACCAATGTTTAACACTGGTGTACCTCGCTGCCACACATGCTGTCCCAATGTTTAGTACTGCTGTACCTTGCTGTCACACATGTTGTCCTAATGTTTACTGCACCAAGCACCATTGCCTAACTGTCCCATTTTCCATGCTGTACTAAGCACCATTGCTTAGCTGCCCCATTTGGCATGCTGTACCTTGCTGTTGTCCTAATGAGTTTACAGCACCATGCTAACGCTGTTGTCCCATTGTAGCCTTGTAGTACTATTGCTTTCTCCACCAAGTGACCTTGTTGTCCCATGTATCTAGTTGCCAACACACCATACAAACGCTGCTCCAAACAGTGTATATGCTGCTGCTGTTCGTCACTGTTCTGGTTAGGGCACTAGGGCAGCCATAAACTCCTCACACAGTCCTTGAATATCCCTCTGGAAAACTGTGGCACATCCTTAAGGGACACCTCGTTTGCTACATTGCTGCTTAGGGTCAATATCAACCCTTAATCTGCCCATATGCAGGCCTTGTTGTGGTGCTAGCACACAGTAGCCCTGTAGCCTTAGGTCCCTCAAAACAATGCCTAAACCAACAACATTTAGCCCTTAAGGGCTCGGCCGAGCACACCGCATACTCGGCCTACATTACAACAACTCGGATCCCAAAACAATCCTCCTATTCCACGTTGTTCCAACCTCCTTACGCTGCGCCTAGGGCATGTTATAACCCTCCTTAATTGCGGCTAGGTACAACTTGTTTAAGGCCTCCTCTATAGCGTTATTTCTCCATCCTAGGACTGCGGCTAGGCTCCTTTAGGCAAACGTATAGAAGTAGGGTCTCTTCTCTTGAATTGCTGCTAGATCATCCTCCTTAGGACTGCATTAGGGCTTGTAGAGGGCAGGGTGTGGCCTCCTTCCCTCCTGCGTCTTAGGGCTACTTCCTCCTAGATTTCTCTCACACTAAAACCCAAGACAAGTGGAGAGAAATCAAGAGAGAAGTGTGTGTGAAATGACTCTCAAGTCATCTCCTTTTATACTAAAACGTTGAGCACATGTGGGTGTTATTTAGTTGCTGGCCGACCTTGACGAATTGTCTTATAACACAAATAAATTCATAACTCCATGAATACTTATCAGAATCGGATGATCTTTAGATCAATCCTATACCTCTCGATGAGAGGGATCCAAGAAAAATACAACTGCCATAAATAAGATGACCCACATGGAGTTTGGCCCTAGTTGCCAATTTTAACACTCCCTCTCAACTAGGAAGAACTCCATCCACTGATCCATCTGGCAGACTGTACTATCTTTGCTGTCAGTGCCTTGTACTGCTCTGTTCTACTCTGCTGCTAAACCATGAAGAAGAAGAATTGATCGAGATTGTCTTATACCATTCTCTATTGACCTGAAGTCAGTACCATATGAAGAGAGTGTGTCATACCACTCTTACTGATCCCAGATCAGTTCCAAGAGAGTGAGTCATATCACTCTTACTGATTCGAAGTCAGTTCCAATTGATCCCAGATCAATATCAAAAGAGAGTGTCTCAAACCGCTCATACTGATCCTAGATCAATGGTGGTCATCCTAACATAGGGAGTATGATAGATACAACGATGTGTCCATCAATAATACTACTATGGTCCCTAACCCCATTTCCTTGCTCATTAGCCAGATGAGTGGTACTTCCCATGAGTCCTACATTGCATGGGTAGGATGCCTCGACAGGAGAACCACTTATCCTGTCCATAAGTCACCACGAGGTATCACAGGGGAAGGTTGAACCATTCACTCTGTACACAACGCACCATTAGGGGAGGGTGAGTCGCCATATGGTCGCTTGTTGCTCCAAGAAGTACCCCAAGCCCCCCCCCCGAAGCTCCCAGAGCTCAATGCATGCATCGTGCAGGACCCTCATAAGAGGGTCTCTCAACGACTCCAAGTCGTTTGGGAAAGTCACAAATTTGACCTTTCCCTGGGGCTTTGACAGAATGTCTGCGACCTGTACATTAGTCTCAATGTGATGGAGCCTCCTCACTCATTGACGTAACATATCCTAGATAACGTAGTATCTGATGTCTATATGTTGGAGCAATCATAGAATACGAGATTCCTCAATAAACGAATCCCCCTCCGGTTGGCACAGAAGATCACGGTGGTATCCATCATGTGTACAAACAACTCACTGAAGAGCTTCTGCAACCAAGCAGCTTCACATGAGGTCATACTTGTAGCTATGTATTCGGTCTCAGCGATACTTATAGCAATCGACTTCTGCTTGCTGCTCATCCAGGATATCGAGCAGAACCCAAAGAGAGTTAGCACCCAGAAGTGCTCTTGCGATCCTTCACACTGCTTGCCTAATCATCATTAGAAATATCATGCAGCTTCACATTTCCGACAATGTATCTCAAGTCATGAGAGATTACGCCCGTAAGATATTTCAAGTGATTCTTGGCATCAACCCAGTGAGGCTCAACCAGATATGAGCCCAACATGCTAACTACAAAACATATATCCGGACGGGAGTTCACCAAGAACATCAATGGTAGTATTAGTTTGTGAAATTCAGAGGCATTTCCCAAAACAGGTCCAACATCCCTACCACATAATTTCTGAAAGTTAAGATCCATCGTGGCAGTGATAGGGTTGCAGTTCATCATTCTAAATTTAGAATCCAAGTCCCTCTTACTTTTGTCACTGAGAGGGTCTGTACCTGTCAGAAAGAGGTTGTCCTCAGAAGGTGCCGATATGAGAGGTCTATCATCCACAACCTTCAAGCAATGGTTTGGATCGACTTCACTCCTAGTGAATCTCAATTTCATTAGATAATGATCAATCCTCTCATACTACAGCCGGGGTGTTTTGCTTCAAGCCATATAGGGCTTTCTTTCACCTGCATACATGAGATTCGCGATCATGAATCTCAAACCCTTCGGGTTGTTCCAATCCTGTGGACCTGCTACATGAAGGGAATGGTTCCCTTGCAAGATTTTCCTTCGGTACATCTCAGACATGTACCTTCATGCTCTTCTTGAATTTAGGCATCCCTGTCACCATCTGACTCACATCGAGTAGGGCCTTATAAAGTAGACCTCCAGCGCTATAGATGAGATGTGTCCACTGACATGGTCCCCAATGGAGCATCCTGCAACTTGATACAAATTGCCAACCCTGAACCCATGAGTAAAAACATCTTTGAAAAATTCCATTTTCAAACACGTACCTTTCCATCGATGAATGCCACCCTGAAACCTTTGACTTCCATTGCCGAAATGGACACCAAGTTCTTCTTGCAATTAGGTACATACATAGATTTTCGTAAATGAATCGAGTTACTCTCATTCAATTGAGGGGTAACATTCCCTACACCCTTTCCGGGATAGGTGGCATTGACTCCAAGTATAATCCCACAATTGTTTCCATCTCTACCAAATTAGAGAGAGCACCCTTCTATCCGATGAAGTGCCTTAAAGCACTACAATCAATAAGCTAGATTCCCAAAGAGTCTGGAGGAGAGGGCCAATATAAGATAATGCTGCTTTATCTTACCAAAGACAACATATGATTCTTCATACCTGGGGTTCCTTGCCTTCTTTGAAGAGTAGGTTATTTCCTTGATGACTTGCATTCCCTGTTATTCCTCTGATCATTGAAGATGTCCCTGGAATGATTGTTATCATCATCAAGTGATGTGTCCCTACCATTTGGACACTCCTTCGCATAATCGTTGAACTTATTACAAACAAGGCATTTGCCTTTCCTTCCACCCTTAGATCCGGACTTTCCATTGAAGTGATCTTTAGGTAGGCCATCAAAAGATTATGTTGTGCCATTATGATAATGTTTTCTGCTTCAACTTCACCCTTGGTGAATTCGAAGAGGGATGAGGAATCCATTGATCTTTTTGTCCTTTCCCAACTGTTTTCGGTGATTGCTCTTTCACTCTTGCTTGGGCTTTGCCTTCACCTCAACTCCAATACCATGTTAAGTTTAGGTATGTTCTATGCTTAGAGCAATTTATTTCAATTTTCATAGTTAGTTCAATATCTTTTACAGAGTAGCAATCACATCAACATTAAAGTAAATTGTAGATAGAACATAAACATAAATTGTAGAAGACAAGCCAAGACAAGAGGACACAAGATGTGGCACTAGCCAGGGACAAACCCCAATGTGGGGAAACCCTTGATCAATTCTTCTTATATGTTTTTCAATAGTTCAACAGAGAGAGAGAGAGATAGTACATATACAACAAAAGTCAACACTTTGACTTATCTAAATAAGAGCATAGATCATCTCTAAGTAGATGATACATGAGGTAGTTGAACTCAGTGGAAGACATGCTGCTTCAACTGATTCCCCCAGGCGACTCCATCACCATGTTGCACCTATCATTGTGTTGCTCACCATCACGCTGCACTTCACTGTGCTGCACCATGATGCACCCATCATCACCATGCTGCATCTCATCATGCTTCACTAATCATGACTGTACGCATCACTGCAATGCGTCATGTACTTGCTGTCCCATGTGCCATTGCTGCACCATGCTGTCACATTGCTTGTCCCAATGTTTAGCACTGGTGTACCATGCTGCCACACACGCTGTCCCAATGTTTAGTACCGCTATACCTTGCTGTCACACATGCTGTCCCAATGTTTGCTGCACCAAGCACCATTGCCTAGTTGTCCCATTTTCCATACTGTACTAAGCACCATTGCCTAGCTATCCCATTTGGCATGTTGTACCTTGCTGCTGTCCTAATGAGTTTGCAACACCATGTTAATGTTGTTGACCCATTGTAGCCTTGCAGTCCTATTTCTTTCTCCACCAAGTGACCTTGCTATCCCATGTATCTCGCTGCCAACACACCATACAAACTCTGCTCCAAACAATGTATATATTGCTGTTGTTCGTCACTGTTCTGGTTAGGGCACTAGGGCAGCCCTAAACTCCTCACACAGTCCTTGAACAACCCTCTGCAAAACTGCGGCACACCCTTAAGAGACACCTCCTTTGCTACGCTGCTGCCTAGTGTCAATATCAACCCTTAATATGCCCATATGCAAGCCTTGTGGTGCTAAGACCTACGACCTATCACACAATAGTCCTATAGTAGGTCCCTCAAAACAGTGCCTAAACCAATAGCATTTAGCCCTTAATGGCTTGGCGTAGCACACCGCATACTCGACCTCCATTACAGCAACTTGGACCCCAAAACAGTACTCCTCTTCCACGTTGTTCCAACCTCCTTATGTGGCGGCTAGGGCATGTTATAACCCTCCTTGACTGTGGCTAGGTACAATTCGTTTAGGGCCTCATTCCCTCCTGCGTCTTAGGGCTACTTCATCTTAGTTTTCTCTCACACTAAAACCCAAGACAAGTGGAGAGAAATCAAGAGAGAAGTGTGTGTGAAATGACTCTCAACTCATCTCCTTTTATGCTAAAACGTTGAGCGCATGTGGGCGTTATTTAGTTGCTGGCCGACCTTGACAAATTGTCTTATAACACAAATAAATTCATAACTCCACGAATACTTATCGGAATCAAATGATCTTTAGATCAATCCTACACCTCTCGATGAGAGGGATCCAAGAAAAATACAACTGCCATAAATAAGATGACCCACATGGAGTTTAGCCTTAGTTGCCAATTTTAACACACATGAATACTATGAACGAGACTCTAGAAGGGTTAAAGTTGTAACTCTAGTTGAGACTTGAAGGAGTCAAACTTGACCCTAGTTGGCTATCAAGCTATGTTATAATTAGGCCACCAGGGGGAAAAGGGGGTTCCGTTAATTTTCCATCGTATCTTGTTCCATAGTAGAAGAAACCAATAAAGAGTGGGGGTGAAAGAGCATAATAGAGGGGTTTTAGTGATTGTAGTAGCCTATCAAGCCACATGTCTTAGGTAAGTCCATAGAGAGTGCATTCTCCTTTGTACTTGCATTATTTCCATTCTAGAGAGAGAGAGTTGAGTAATGTCCGATTCACAAGCTAACCTTACAACAACAATTCTAGTCAACAAACTTGAATTGGACGTTTAAGATCATCCTAGCCAATATCCATTGAGGTGGGTAAATGGGGATGTCAAAACCAAGGTAATAAAGTAGTGTAGGATAAAATTGGCTATCAGTGCTGATTTTATTGATGAAGTAGAGTGTAGATATAGTTCCATTTGATAAATGTGGAGTTGTATTTGGGAATCTCTATATGTATATGTTGGATGCAATCTTCATGCAAAGAGTCAACCAATGCTACCTCTTCAAGGATGGTAAATTATTCATCATCAATGCATGCAAAGGTAAGTCTACAATTTTATTGGTAAGTGCCAACCAAGCCAAGAAATTGATCATTTTTATTAAGTAGCATGTTTTAATGTTTTTAAGAGAAAACTAATCTAATGAGGAGACAATAAGAATAAAGGCATCCTTGGAGGGGTGTACTAAACAATAAAAACAATAATTGGAAGGGTT
>APFE030529920.1:173019-189950 GCA_000404065.3 Pinus taeda
GTGTGTGTTCCAGGAGCCTAAAGAGGGAAGTGCAACACAATATCTAGTTATCTCCAAAATCTCCATTTCCAACCATTGGGTATAGAGATAGTCATTCTAGAAGCAAGTGAAGTGAAGAAGCAGTTCTAGTAGCTAATGTAGTGGGCCATGACTCAATCAAGTACCTCGCCTTGTGGGTCAACCATCATAATTATACAAACTAAGGTGGGAGTTGGAAAATGTGCATGAATTAGAAAGCGTTAAACAAGATTATGCTCAAGAACAAGTACCCCCTGCCCAGGTTGATGATCTGTTGGATTAGTTGCAACAAGCAAAATACTTCACCAAGCTAGATTTAAAATTAGGGTATCACCAGGTGCGATTCAAGGAGGAAGATACTTGAAAGAACTTCTTCAAAACCAAACAAGGTTTGAATGAGTGGTTATTCATTCCATTTGGTTTATGTAATGCACCAACTACATTCATGAGATTAATGAATGATTTATTGTACCATTAGCTATATTCATTTGTTATTGTTTATGTGGATAATATATTGCTGTTAGGGAGGAGCACATCTCACACATGATGCAAGTTCTAGAGACTTTGAAGATGCACCAAATACTGGAAAATATAAAAAAGGCAAGTTTGCATAACAATTATTGGTGTTGGATTGTAGATTTCTGTGGTTAGGTTTTTTAGACTCTGAACTCAGATATTCCACAGTGTTCATCTTTGTTTTTGTTGACGTTTTGAGTCTAGACCAAGACTCATCATCAAGACTTGTTTTTACAAAGGAGAGAGACAACAGAGATAAATAAGGTTAGGTTGAGATGAGAGCTGACCAACTTAATGATTAAGAATTGACCAGATATTTAATATTTTTATATATTTATAATTATCCTGAAATATTAAAGCTCTTTTTTATTTTTGTTAAAGCTCATTTTTAATTTTATTATACATGTATATAACTATTAAAGTTTTTTATTAATTGCATTTAAGTGCATTATTTTTATAGTAAGTTATTGGGTTATATTTTTTAATAATTATGTTTTAGTTAATAGTAACTTATGTTTTAGTTAATAGTAACTTATAGTAATTTAGTTTATAACCTATAGTAATTTAGTTTATATATGTTTAATTTTTTACAAGTTTTTAGTTTCTTATGAGTTTAATGTATTATTTAATGTTGTGTTCTAGGCTTATACGATTGTTAGTGAATTCCTAAAAAGATCCTATGGTAAGGATGATTTTTTATTTTTCCTATAATATTTTGATAAATTAAAGTTAATTATTTATTTATTATACATGTGTGTAATTATTATAGTTGTTAATTGATATCTTGAGTTGATTGCTTATGTATTAAGTTTTTATCTAATTGTAATTTTACGCTAATTTTGTTTATTTGTTTTAGTTTTATTTTAATTTATTTTATTCAATTCTAGCGAGTTTCTTAGTTACTAAGGAAGTTGATAAATTATTAAGGATGAGACTATTAAGTTTTTATCTAATTGTAATTCTATGCCAATTTTGATTATTTTAGTTTTATTTTTATTTATTTTATTCAATTCTAGCGAGTTTCTTAGTTACTTAGGAAGTTGATGTATTATTAATGTTGAGGTTCTAATTTAATATAAGCATGATAGCATATTAAACCCAAGATATGCTATCATGCTTATATTAAATTAGAATCTCAACATTAATAATACATCAACTTCCTAAGTAACTAAGAAACTCGCTAGAATTGAATAAAATAAATAAAAGTAAAACTAAAATAATCAAATTTGGCATAGAATTACAATTAGATAAAAACTTAATAGTCTCATCGTTAATAATTTATCAACTTCCTTAGTAACTAAGAAACTCGCTAGAATTGAATAAAATAAATTAAAATAAAACTAAAACAAATAAACAAAATTAGCGTAAAATTACAATTAGATAAAAACTTAATACATAAGCAATCAACTCAAGATATCAATTAACAACTATAATAATTACACACATGTATAATAAATAAATAATTAACTTTAATTTATCAAAATATTATAGGAATAATAAAAAATCATCCTTACCATAGGATCTTTTTAGGAATTCACTAACAATCGTATAAGCCTAGAACACAACATTAAATAATACATTAAACTCATAAGAAACTAAAAACTTGTAAAAAATTAAACAAATATAAACAAAATTACTATAAGTTACAATTAATTAAAACATAATCATTAAAATATAACCAAAAACTTATTACAAAAATAATGCACTTAAATGCAATTAATAAAAATCTTTAATAATTATATCCATGTATAATAAAAAAATAATAATTAATTAAAAAAGAGCTTTAACAAAAATAAAAAAGAGCTTTAATATTTCAGGATAATTATAAATATATAAAAATATTAAATATCTGGTTAATTCTTAATCATTAAGCTGGTCGGCTCTCATCTCAACCTAACCTTATTTATCTCTATTGTCTCTCTCCTTTGTAAAAACAAGTCCTGATGATGAGTCTTGGTCTAGATTCAAAACGTCGACAAAAACAAAGATGAAAACTGTGGAATATCCGAGTTCAGATTCTAAAAAATTAATGGTGTATTTAGGCTATGTGATTGGTGGGGGAGAGGTTAAGGTAGATCCTGCAAAGATAGGGGCTATCTTCAAGTAGCCGATACTTACAAATATTTCTAAAGTTAGGAATTAGATTGGAGTAGCATAATATCTGAGGAAATTTATAACTTCATTTTCAATAGGATTTGCAGTACTCCATGATATAATAGAGAGTGGAAATAGTTTCCAATGGGGGAAGGGTCAACATAATGCCTCTAAAGAATTAAAAAAGAAAGTCAATCAAGAACTAACTCTTACATTACCAAACTTGCAACAACCCTTCAAAGTGGAGATGGATGCGAGTGGCTATGCTATGGGAGTGGTCCTGATGCATGGATGAATGCCTACATGTTATCGATGTTTCATGGGGCAGTTCTCAATTTCCCTACCTATGTGTTGACTGTGTAGGACCCGCCAACATGTCAAGGGGATCTCCCCGGTAAGAAGTCCCAATGAGACTTCAGACTGTTTGGTGTAGGAGTCCCAGCAGTGGGTCGTAAGGTAATGCCTTGACCGCGATGTTGCACAGAGGCAAGTAAGATAACTCTGTCAGTAGCAAGGGTGTGACTGATGCAGAGAATCAAGGAATTTATACGAGAGGTTCCAATACTTCGAAGGGAGAGGAAGGTGAAGGTGAGTTCCAGGTTGAAAGGGATCAGTCCTAACTCGACTAGGAACACACTACGCAAAGGACATGCACAACTTCTGGCAGAGCAGTCCACTCAGATGCGGCAGTCACAACATACAAGGTAAGATAACACAAACAACACTCATAGATTAGTCCGAGACGAGTGTGACGGTTGATATAGCAAGGTTCATGAGAAAGGCCTGTCTGATGTTCGACAAAGCAGTTGACACGGACGGTGACAACATTAACAACATATGCAACACATTAACAACAAGATTCATATAATTGCATACAAATCAGTTCATATACAAGTACATAAGTTAAACAACATATATCATTAAGGCAACCGGAATAGTACAACTACAATAACAACATATGCATGAACATGTGTCGGCTCTTGATCTTGCAACTTTGCTCCGCCTCTATGTTGTCAACAACCTTTCTCTTGCATTCGCTGTGTTCACTTCATTTGCTGGGTTCGCTGCATTCAGTATGCTGCCTTCAGTTGTTGTTCATGATGCTGCTCACTGTGATGCCGCTGCTTGATGTCCTTGTCACGAACAACTTGATGTCTTCGTGAGTAGGCAAGCTCATAGACACTTGATCGACTACATCCCCAAGCGTGCTTTCAACGGTGTCTTTGTCTCTGCTCTCCTGGAAGCCATTGTACCTGTATTGCTGAGAGGCAGATGAACTCATGCGATACATGGAGACATGGCAACACTCATAGCAAGAAATCTGTAATGAAGGTTGTGCAATTTCGGCCGGGAGGTCGAGAGACCGACTGCCAAGACTGCACAAGGCACAGTCTGGGCTGCTGAGAGACTGATTGACTGCTGGAGCTGCGCAATGCACAATCCAGTCTGGCTGCTGGGATTGCGCATTGCACAATTCCAGCTGGGAAGGACTGCTGGCCTAGGGACATTTGCGTAATTTCTTGAGCCAAGCAGCCAATGTCCTCTAGAAATGCGCAAAACAGTCCTGGAGGCTAGTGTTGGGAAAGAATGTGCAAATCTAGAGAGGAAGGTGAGCCTTCCTTCCCCAGATTGCGCAATGCAGCCTTGGTGAAGGCAAAGTCTGCACGAAGGTTGGCCCGACTCGCCGACAAGCAACTGAAAGCAACTAAGAGAGTAAATACATGGCAACACTAAGTGATAGCATAGGTGATTGAAAGTGCATGCAAAACATGAATGAAATATTCAACAAACAGATCAACATGCATGTGGGTGAGGCAGTTCGCTGGTTGGGCGAACGTCTGTGCAAAACAGTTTCATGTATGCGATAACAGTGAGATAGCAAAGAAAATTGAAACATAGCTAGGACAAGCTAGAATACATGTAAACGACAATAGGTGTTCAGAGAAATCAAGCAAACAACACTCACAAAAACGAATACACAAAAAAACGACAGAAATGCAACATAAGGCATGGGAAGCAAGCTTACCCCAAAACAATTGAGTTGAATGTGCCCACTGCTCCTAGATGTAATGTGGGATGTCAGAGCTACAATGTTGATGTGAGGAATGAGCTCTGCAGCGTTCGGTGGATGAGTTTTGGTAACATTGAGGTTGTGACGCGCATGCCACAAATCAAGGGGAAGCGACACTTGGAGGGAGGTTTCTGAATTGTTCCTTGCATGTAACCTCCAAATGCTAAACATAGATCCTTGAAGCAAGGGACGCCTTTGCATGCTGCCTTGGGAGAAACAACCCATGCATGCAAGTTTGTTTTGCTCAGTCCCGGAGGGAACCGGTCAACTCAGCTGCACATGCAAGACATTACTTGACTGTTGGAGAAAAATACGCATTTCTGGTTGGTAGTTGGGGTGGCTGCCCAGGAGATTTGTGCAATCCCGGGGCTGAGCAGCTGACTGTTGCCTAGATTTGCGCAAACCTTGGGCTAAATAGCCTGCTGCTGGGAAAATTTGCGCAAATCTTGCTGGGAGGGTTGGCTAGCAGGATTAAAGAGGTTTTAGCCATGCAATTGGCTTTAGGGGGTCATAGTTGGACCTTAGCACCATTAAGAGGTTTTGTGTAGTACACATGGCCGTTTGAGCTTTGATAATGGTGAAGGAAGAAACATAAGGTGTTTAAGTCCTATTTGAATCTTCTTAAGCTCAAGCTTCATGAAGTAGTCTTTGGATAACAACACAAGGCCTCTTTAGGTGATCTTTGGCCTCTATGTGGAATTGTTAGTGCCACTAGATCTTTTTCATGATAAGAATTAGACTTGGGGTTTGTACCATGGCTATGGGAGGAAAGAAAAGGAACTAGGTCATAAATGAAGCTTTTCCTACTCAAGGATTGTGAACCATGATTTAAACAAACACATATCTCTTTAGGGGATATTTGGGCTTTAGTTGCGATATGGGCGTCTTTAGGAGTTTTTGAACATCACATATGCGAGTAAGTCCTTGTATCATGGTTGAGGGAGGAAAACAAAATGAGGCCCTAAACAATATTCTTAAGCTCAAGGGTTCAGCCTCAAAAGACTACATAAATCATCTTTAAGGGGTTTTTGGAATGCATTTGGGAGGTTTTCTACATCAAGTTTGTGAGTAAGGGTTTGTGACATGTCCATGGGACGAACAAAAGGGCGTAAGGCTCTAAATTACAAAGCTTATTGGGTTTAATGGCGAGGAACAAGGCTTCCAACTAGGAATATGAGTATGTTTTCACCAATAAGAATGGGTCTTAGTGAATTTATTGCGGTTAAAGGAGGAAAAAGGGCCTAAGGTCCTAATCAAAGCTTCTTGGATTCAATAGCCATGAACAAGGCCTCAAACCACCACAAAAACCATATTTATAGGATCTTTGACCTCTAGGTTGTGTATGATCACCGTTCTTATCTTTTACACATCAAAATTAGTCCTCGAGGCCTCTAGATTGGATTACAATCCCATTAGGGGTTTTTAATGCTATGTATGGAACTTGGGTCCTTAATCATTATCAAGGAATGGAAATTTTTTTATTAGGCCCTATTCGAATATTCTCAATATCAAGCTTCATTAAGTAGTCTTTGAATAACCATTTAGACCTTTGTATGGGATATTTTTCCTTTGACTAGGAATATGGGCATCATTAGTATGTTTTGTACAATAAAAATGTTAAGATATTTAGACACTTAGGAGTTAGTTAATTCAACTTGGTCTAATGTGTCTATTAGGTAAAAATGTTTTTTTTTTTTTTTTTTTTTTTTTTTTTTTTTTTTTTTTCTTCAGTATGCATTAGTTGCCTTCTAATTTGATGGTCATAATGTGTTCTAGACTTAGAGTGATTCAATGACTCATATTCTCCTTGATACTAACAACTATTGTTTGCAGCTTAATACTCGATTAATCCATGATGTCTATTTAAAATGCATGGAGGGTCATGGCCAATGATCGATTTTGAGAACTCTCTTATGTTATTTTTTTTTCTCTTGCATTAAAAAAATTGTCTCGAGTGGTTGTGTTGGCAGGGGTCGCAGACTGTTTCCTTCTTAGAGGGTTTCAACCACGAAAAATACTGACATTATAACCTTTTATCTAGTTGTGTGAGTGGTTATTGAATGTGTTTGTCATGTATGGAATACCTTATTTGCCTGAACATGGTATCATAACCCTTTTGAAGAACTATTCCTATTGGTGATCGAGATATTAAGTTTGTGTTGCCACATTACCAAGATCTGTTATTTTTGGACCATTTTGGCTCGAACATAATTTTCTATTACGTTTAGAATCTTGTTTTCAATTAAGAATGCTTTTCATTTCATATGAAAAGATGTCGGTATTCTTGAGATACAACAATTTTTGTCAGATCTAGAGGTATACAATCTTAATACAATTTTTTTTTTACATAATTGCTATTTTAGTTTTCTATTTAAATTCCTTGTTTGCTATTCTTTCTAGTTTGCTTATGACCTTTGCCTGGTGCTTTGTGCGATCTTGGAAAATAAAAAAACATAGTTAAAGTTGTTTTCTTAACTGAGTATGCTCTTTGCAATGTGCTCTGTGTGATCCCGACAAATCATAATCAGTGAGAAATCTTTCATTTCTTTGGTAAACTAACTTAAGGTCCATACCCATGGTTCTCGAGCTTTGAGATTATTATTATTATTGTTATTATTATTATTTGAATTGATGTTTGTTTTCAGATCAACACATTTTTTTGGCAAACACACACTTCAAGAAACAACTCCAACAACAACAATGCCACCTTCTTTCACTACTATTGTTATGTGTTTTGCATTATCTTGGTTAAAAATTATCTTATTTAGTAAGAGTTATTGAGTTGATTTTTTTTTTTTTTTTTGTTGCTTCCATACAAACTTGTGTTGCTTCCATACAAACTTAATTTATTTCATAACTTTATTGTAAAAACTAATTTCATTTTAAAAGTGATTTTCAATTATTTTATGAAAGCGAGTCATTAAATAAAATAAATTATATGTAAAGTGAACTTATAGGCAAAGTTTACAAGGGAAAACATATTTTATTTCTCATCAACATCCATTACCATGTGGGCCACCTTCTACTTACCATGTGGCTCTTTGTTACCATTAATGCTTTTTAAGAAAGTGTATAAATTTTGATGGGCCTCTAAATTAGACATAAATCAAGGCCCATGCCTCTAAATTAAAACATAAATTAAGGCCTATGACCATCTTTTAGCACATTAAACCTATCTTTCTACATTAGATAATTTATTTTTAATTTTAATATATTCATTAGGAAGGTTTATGAATAATTGGATATTTGTGCCTAATATTATTTATTTTTGTAGAATATTATGAGAATATTGGGCAGATTATTAAGATATGGAGGAGGAGATAATTTAGGAACTTGTTCCTTACTACATGAGGATCAATAATAAATAATAAATCAACAAGATATTATGGAATTATGGCACAGATTCTAGAACTCCAATGATTGAAAAAATCTAGGAATGTGTTCCACTGATCAAGGGACCAGATCCACCAATCAACGAATTTTGGTGGGGAAAGCTTCGTCCATTCATGGGGAATGATTTCTAATCATTTTGTATAAGTATTAAATCGAATTTGCCTCTAGGAATGGATTTTCATTAGTGTTCTTGTGGAGAGAATTCGTATTTCTGCAACTCCATTGTATTTTCTTGCAGGGATGTAATTGTATTGATGAAATAATGAATATTGTTGTCATGTTTAATTTCTAAATCTTGTTCTCTTCCATAGGTCTCTGAGTTTCTTTGGGCTTGGCCATCCCAAGAGCCTCAGAGCTCTTTTATATCACCTTCTTTCCTTCTTTTGACTTCTTATTCACATACATCTCTAATTTTTATTTCTTTATATTTCTGCATTTAGTATTAATGATTTCTTGTTATAGATTGAGTTAAATGATTGATGTAAGTTATTTTACTGGATCAAAAGCACTATTTCATCATTGGAAAAGCTTTGGAAGTTCATAGTAATCATTGAGCTGCTTGGATTAGTCTTCTTATTTCCAAATCTAGATCGCTGGACCTCCTTTTTAGCAAAGAACAATAAATTTCTGCGATTTTTTAGAGCATGCTAACAAGTTTCAATTGAGTTGGTTCCACTTTCATTAGATCACAAAAACATTCTAGTTCATAACAAAAATTACCCTATTGCATTTGCACTTGATTTGGTTAGGCATTTTTTAGATTTACTAGTTCACTAGTTCTCGAATTTCTAGATTTTCGACTAGTAATGTTTTTTATTTTTTTGCATGGGTTAACAGAGGTCTTTTTGAGTGACTCCACTTGGAATAGGGATCTAAGACATTCTAGTTAATAACAAAATTTGTTCCATCCAATTTGGATTTGATTTGCTTGGTCATTAAACCCTCACCAGTGTCATCATTTTACAATGAAACTTCTCCATTTTTTTTGAGCAAATCCATCCATCTCCCAACTTTGGTTTTGAGTTTTGAAGTGGTCCTAGGCACTCCTTTGCCTCATTCCATCCACCAACCATCTTCCCTAAGCTTTCCATCACCTTAAACATCTATCCTTTTGCTCTCCGCTGTACCCTGTAGGTTTTAAGGGGATTCTATAGGTTTACAGTACATCTTGTAGGTTTTCCTATAGTGGCCTGTTTTGAGGCCGAATTGGGGGAAAACTTTCAGGAAGCCACACAAGGTCACCTAAGGGTCTTCCAAGCTTTCTAACCAGACACCATTTCCAAGCCACCTGCCACATCACCAAAAGAGATTAACTTTCACACTCACATTAAAAAAGACAAAGAAAAACATATTTATTTTATTCATTTACATGCACATCAGTAGAAGATTTGATGGTTTGAATCTGCATGCTTAGGACAGTAGGATTGCAAACATGTTAACTTAACATTCTTTTGAAGCAAAGCCTCTTAACAATTAGTTAGAAAATGTGGTGTTTTAACATTTGATTTCAGTCTTTTTCTTTGTACTTTCTTTCTTGCAATAGGTTAAGATTCCATTTCAAACATTTCATTTTCTGCAATTGGTTTAGGATTTGGCTTCAGTATATACACTCCATTACATTATGACAGCAAATGAATGACACATTGTATGCCACACATATAGTGCTGATACCTCTTAAGTTTGTAGGAACCCCGGGTTGATAATGAAAGTCGGTAGCCTTGGGAGTTGCAACATTCTTGTTGCAATACCGAGGCTCATCACTTTTTGGCACTGTTGCCGGAGAGGTGTCAAAGTATGCATTGTTTTCTTCCCTAGTTGATTCATTTCTTTTTACTTTTTGAAAAAACAAGAAAAATACTTGCATTAGGCATATTTCTTTTCAAAAGTAGAAAAATGCATTGCATTAATATTTTTATTCAATTATAAAAACAAAAAAGAAATCTCCAACACCAAACCCACCCCCCCATTTGATCACGTGGTGTAGTAAGAAACACATCACCATTCACTTTTGCAGGGAGAAGAAGAAGATGCCAAAGAATGTAGAAAAAATCGATGGAGGTGATGAAAATGAGGAAGATCCTCTTGGAATTCCCATTCAAGATACTGATATCAATGTGCACATGAAGAACATTCTTTCATCTTTTCTTCCAAAATTTCATGGTCTAAGGTCAGAGGATCGGGAAACCTTTCTCTTTGAATTTGAAATTGTTTGTAGATCTTATGGTTACTTATTAAAAACTTAAAAACTGAGATTGTTTTCGGTAACTTTGAAAGATAGAACTCTTAAATGGTTCATGAGTTTAGAGACTAATTCAATAAGATCATGGAGTGAGATGCAAAAGATATTTCTAGAAAAAAGATAAAGATCATGATCTTAAGGAATAAATCTTTAGAATGAATCAAAGAGAAGATGAGAGCCTTGAGGATCTAATAGAGAGGTTTATGTATAATGTTAAGAGGGAAAAAATACACCATTTAGGATTCAACACACTAAAAACCCTCTTATTAGAACAATTAGTGATGAATGGATGGAGGGAAAAACAAGAGTAGGTAAATAAACATCAAGATCGGTAAGTCAAGCTAAACCTAGAATTTTTTTGATGATTTTAAAATAGAAATTCTTAGCAATCTAACAAAACAAGTAGAAATGTTAAGGATACAAGATGAAGGAAATGAAAATGCTGATATTTGTGTTGCAGAATCACAGGATGTTAAACATTGTCCATCATTACTAAGGTTGAAGGAAGTTCACGAAGAGAACAATGGAGTAAGTCAATTGTCAATGCAACAATGTTATGTAGCTCCAAGAGGACCATGGCAGCCTATTCATCTTGATATGATGCAAGAGCCTAATTCCCAATTTCACGGTTATGCATATCCACCTTAAAGTAATTGGAACACCTTTTCATTGGCAACATTGACATCTCAACCCCAAAACCAATCTTGGCAACAAGGTTGGCAAGGAACTTATGGGAGCCATCCAGAATATCCTCAATATTTTCCTGAATATCCTCCATACCCAACTCCATGTTATCCCTACCATTCACCTCCACCACAACCACAACCCCATCCACATCCATCTCAAAATATACACTCCACTCAACTACCTATACCACCATTTCCAAACCCACGCATTGAAGTAGCTCAACCCACTTACAATGCTGAGGTACAACACTTCCAACCATCTCCTCTCGGGCTCAATGGTATTCACCATAGCTCAAGAAAATTATACAAAAAAGTGATTCTCTTGATGCCATTGAGGGACAACATGCAGAGAAAAAAGATTTGAAAGAGAAGATCAAAGAATAAAGGGCTGCACTTGATGAAGCGCAGACAATAAAGTCCGAGATTGAGAAAGCTCCCTCATGGTTATCATCAAGTCCTCCATGTGTTCAAGAGAGCAATCAACAAAAAGAGGAAGATTTGAAGGTTATGGAAGAAGAAGATATCCAAGATGATCCATATCACCAAGTGGACCAGGGGCATTACAACTATATTGAAATATGGTTCTAGACAGTCATTAAGTTGCAGCGATACCCTCTTCTTCAAATGTGCTTAATGTCATCAAAGTCAAATCATTTGATCTTTCAAATCCACGTACATGTCAAAGTATACATTTCAAGCCTCCACACCATTTTATCTGTCATCTTGATGTGCACATGGCTCCATTGGAAGTATTCTTATACTTGAGAGTGATTTTGTTTTTCAAGTAGAGTATGGTAGAAAAAAAATTGAAAAGTAAAAGAAAAAAATAAAAATCGCAGGTGAAAATCTCCTTTGAGGCACCTTAGATTAGCTCATTGATTCAAACTTCCATGAGGCGGTCAATGGGTTGAAAAAAAAGAAAAAAGAGGAAAAAATAAAAGATCCTAGGTGAAAACCTTTTTTCAGGCGCCTAAGTAGACCTGCTAATTGAAAACCTCCTTGAGGCTGCTAGTAGGCCTAGAAGAAAAAAAGAGAAAAAATAAAAGAAATATTTGCTCCATGCATCTTTTTGATGAATGCATGTACTCTCCAAGATCTGCAAGCAACAAGAACAAGTTGGTACCAAAGGGGAAAATTTGCTAATCCTAGTCAAAAGAAGTCAAATTTTGACTTTATCCTCCTTTGCTCAAATGCTTCAACAAGGCCAAGGCCATGCTAGTCTATCACCCTCATATATTTCCACCATCCACCCATCATTCTCAAGCTTCTACTATTCAATTTGCTCGCTGTCCTAAAAAACTATAGGATGCTTTGTTTTATTACATGATACAAAAATACATAGAGCAGAAATTTGTTTTTGCCATAACTTGAAAACCATGCATCTATTTGCCAAGCTATTCCAAGGGGAGATGCATATGGATGATGGTAACATGCTCAAGCAATTTTAGCAAATTTCAGTGTACAGTTTTCGAGAAATTGACCTCCATCACCTACAACCCTTTTTTGCATTATCTCAATATCCATGCATCCATTTAAAAAGCTGTTTCATGGGGAGATGCATATAGATGATGGTAACATTCCCAAGCAATTTTAGAAAATTCCAGTGCACGATTTCCAATAAATTGACCTCCATCACCTTCAGCCATTTTTAGTTTTTCTCAAGATCCGTGCATCCATTGACCATTTTTTTTTTTAATGGGGAGGTGCATAATGATGATGACAACATGCTCGAAAAGTTTTAGGTCAATCCATTCTACTGTTTGGGAGATATGGACAAAACAAGTTGCTGCCTTGAAAACCTACAAGATTCTTTGAGATCCTACAAGATACAGAACATCACCTACAGGATTGGCAGTGAGCAGTTTTAAAAGGGAAAAACAGAGGTTGGCTTCATCAAGCAGTGTTAAGAAGGTAGACTCTACATTTCCCCACATTTTTTCAAGTGAAAGGAACATGAAAAACCCTTCTAGTTTGTTGAAAGTGATTGTAGCCTAAGGGAATTGTATACACATAATTTTTAAATTTGGTATCAGACATATACAAACCACCATCCAGCAGAGAAAAATGACAAGGGGAACCTATCAACATAGTGAGTATTCATGAACACCCTACTGTACTAAAGATATTCATAAGGCACAATTGGATGGGTTTCTTTGAAAAATTGAGGGGATATGGTGATGAAGTAACCAGAGATTTGCAGTCAGCTTCAACATGAAGATCCAGAGGTCAAAGAAGCTCTTTAGAGCTTAGCAGCAGCATCACCATCCAACACCTGCACATCAACATCAACTCAGCAGCTACATGAATATCTCTCCAACAACCATTAGGTAGGTACATGTATGCAATATTCTTGACCTCTTCCCTTGATCATATTATAGTTAGAAATTTGTTGTCAATGCATGAAAGATGAGGTTTTATAAGCTAAGGATGGGTCAACAGTCTTAGCCGCCTTCAACTAGTTAATTGTAGCTCACTCCTTTACTCATACAATGTCGAAAAGTCAAATTATGAAGAGTGACGATTTCAAGGAATGAGAACAATAGTTAAAAGAAGAAATTCTTGCAAAGGCCAAGTCACCCTAGCACTCCAAGCCCTCCATCCACTTCATATTCACTATCTATTCGTCATTCATCCATCCCATTTCATTATTGAAGAAAAAACAAACAAAGCAACCTCTCCATCTTCACAAACCTACGCTACTCCCTTTGAGCCCTAACATCATCATCCAATCCCTCTTCATCATTTCTCATCACTCCCATACAATTAGAAGACCCTGAAAGAGGAAGAATGACTACTACAGGAAGGCAGAATGTTGCTACAAAAAGGAAGAAATGAAACAATTATGTTGAACCCCAAGATGGCAGAGCTTTTTCAGAGAACTCCAAGGCCATTAGGCAGTCATCTAGGCCACAAGAGAGGAAGAAGACTACAAAAGGAAATGAGACATTCGCCATCAAACAAAACTCAAACTGTAGTGATGAAAATATGTTTTCCAAGAGGTCTCCAACCTCTTTCTAGATTTTGTCCAAGGCCTAAAAGTGGGAAAAAGGCATGAGAGTCAAGTTGAGGGCCTGCCCTAACCTCAGACTATCATTTATGCTCAAGACTGGTTTCTTGTAGTTTTAACAGGGTTTCCTATAGTTTTGACAAGAATTACTACAGGATGTGCTAGTTCTCATTTAAATGCATTTTGAAGGTGTTAGAGGTGTCCAAATGGCGGAACAAGGTAGCAGAAGGTTGATAAGGGTGTTGAAGACCTTGCCAAAGTGAAAAATATTCAAGAACGCATCTTGAATAAGGAGAAGAAAGCAAGCTAATGGTCTCAAGAAACAATGATTTTTCTTTGCAGAAATATGTTTTTGGGCTTGTCCTTGTAGAACTTACATCCAATATTCTTAATGCACAAGAGAGAGGCCACCAGGGCCATGGATGAGGCACAATGAGGTCACTAAGTTGCTTAGAGGACGAGCAACAATTTCAACACGGGGGTATGATGGGCATCTAAATTAGACATAAATTAAGGCCCATGCCTCTAAATTAAAACATAAATTAAGGCCTATGACCATCCTTTAGCACATTAAACCTCTCTTTCTACATTAGATGATTTATTTTTAACTTTAATATATTCATTAGGAAGGTTTATGAATAATTAGATATTTGTGCCTAATATTATTTATTTTTGTGGAATATTATGAGAATATTGGACAGATTATGAAGATTTGGAGGAGATAATTTAGGGACTTGTTCCCTACTACAGGAGTATCAATAATAAATAATAAATCAACAAGATATTATGGAATTATGCCATAAATTGTGGAACTCCAATGATTGAGAAAATCTAGGAATGTGTTCCACTAATCAAGGGATTAGATCCACTAATCAAGGGATTTTGGTGGAGAAAACTTCCTCCATTCATGGGAATGATTCCTAATCATTTTGTATAAGTACCAAGTCGAATTTGCCTTTAGGGATGGATTTTTATTAGTGTTATTGTGGAGAGAAGTCATATTTCTGCAGCTCCATTGTATTTTTTTGTAGGGATGTCATTGTAATGATGAAATAATGAATATTGGTTTCATGTTCAACTTCTAAATCTTGTTCTCTTTCATATGTCTCTGAGTTTCCTTGGGCTTGGCCATCCCAGGAGCCTCAGAGCCCTTTTGTATCATCTTGTTTCCTTTTTTTCCACTTTTTATTCACATGCATCTCTAATTTTTATTTATTTCTATTTCTGCATTTAATATTAATGATTTTTTGTTATAGAATTGAGTTAAATGGTTGATGTAAGTTCTTTTGCAGGATCAAAAACACTATTTCATCTTTGGAAAAGCTTTGGAAGTTCATAGTAATCATTTAGTTGCTTGGATTAGTCTTTTTATTCCCAAATCTAGATTGCTGAACCTCCTTTTTAGCAAAGAACAATAAATTTCTACTATTTTTTAGAGCATGCTAACAAACTTCAATCAAGTTGGTTCCACATGCATTAGATCACAAAAACATTCTAGTTCATAACAAAAAATACCCCATTGCATTTGCATTTGATTTGGTTAGGCATTTTTTAGATTTACTAGCTCACTAGTTCTCAAATTTCTAGATTTTCAACTAGTAATGTTTTTTATTTTTTTGTATGGGTTAACATAGGTATTTTTGAGTGATTCCACTTGGAATAGGGACCTAAGACATCCTAGTTAATAACAAAATTTGTCCCATCCCATTTGGATTTGATTTAGTTGGTCATTAAACCCTCACCAATTTCATCATTTCACAAGGAAACTTCTCCAAGCTTTTTGAGCAAATCCATCCATCTCTCAACTTTGGTTTTGAGTTCTAAAGTGGTCCTAGGCACTCCCTTGCCTCGTTCCATCCACCAACCACCTTCCCTAAGCTTTCCATCACCTTAAATATTCATCCTTTTGCTCTCGGCTGTATCTTGTAGGTTTTAAGGGGATCCTGTAGGTTTTTAGTACATCTTGTAGGTTTTCCTATAGTGGTATGTTTTGAGGCCGAATTGAGGGAAAACCTCCAGAAAGGCACACAAGGTCACCTAAGGGTCTTCCAAGCCTTCTAAACATCCACCATCATCTCCAAGCCACTTGCCACATCACCAAAATAGATTAACTTTCACACTCATGAAAAAAAAGACAAAAAGAAAAACATATTTATTTTATTCATTTACATGCACATCAGTAGAAGGTTTGATGGTTTGAATCTACATGCTTAGGACAGTGGGATTGCATACATGTGAACGTAGCATTATTTTGAAGCACAACCTCTTAACAGTTAGTTAGAAAATAGTGTGTTTTAGCATTTGATTTCAATCTCTTTCCTTGTACTTTCTTTCTTGCAATAGGTTAAGGTTTCATTTCAAACATTTCATTTTCTGCATTTAGTTTAGGATTTGGCTTCAGTACATGCACTACATTACATCACGACAGCAAAATAAGGCCACATTGTATGTCGCATATATAGTGCTGATACTTCTTAAGTTTGTACGAACCCTGGGTTGATAATTAAAGTCGGTAGCTTTGGGAGTTGCAACGTTCTTGTTGCAATACTAAGGCTCATCAAATTTCACATCCAAAGTTTGTTTTTAATGCAATTTCTTCTTGAAATAACCTATTTTTTCAAGAACTTTTCATTAAGAGTGTTAATTTCAGCTTTTGAAGCCCTATTATCTGCATATTTTAATGTGGTCACTCCAAGTGAACTTTTTTCTTACCATTACCAACTACTTTTCATGGAAATCCCAGATAGAGGATATACTAAGAAGCAAAGGATTGTATCGGATTAGATTAGGACAAGAAATCATTAGAGAAATTTTGAGGTTTAAAATGGGCCTCATAAAGGATATGATAAAATAATAATGGAAATAATAAAATAAGATTAAATTACCTCATCAAGTTTTGGAGGGGAA
>APFE030529920.1:190143-229997 GCA_000404065.3 Pinus taeda
TCAACTCATAATTTCAACTTATCTCTCTATGACTTTACTCGGATTTCAAGCAGGAGTACTTATTGGAAGCGAAATTTAATTTTGCATCTAAGGAGTACCCATGTTACATACTTTTGATGGACTCTACTACACGAAAAATCTGAAATACATGAAAAATGTTATAGCAATCACACTTTTCATGCATTTCACATTTTACATGTAGTGGGGTCCATTGGAAGTATGCATCATGGGTACTCTTTGAATGCAAAATTAAATTATGCATTCAACGAGTGCTTCTGCTCGAAATTTGAGTAAAATCTAGGGAGATAAGTTGAAAATATGAGTTAAAAAAATAGTTTTATTATTATTTTTAAATATTTATTTGTTTATTTATTTATTTTTTAATCTTTTTACCTTTTTACTCAAAAAATAGTGAATCATCCCCCATAGTTGACATCATCATATTAAATCCTATTGGTTCTTATAAAGTTGATTTTTGTTGCACATTTTTGTTTTGAGGCCCATTTTTGACTTCAAAGTTTCTCTAATGGCCTCCCACTATGCTAATAAGATTAGAGCCAAATGGGATAAAAGGAATGACAGAGCACATGGATTAATAAAAATGCCCATTTCTCCTAATTTGCGATCTAATATTCAAGGAATTGATGATTTGAATGAAGTTTGGAAAAAGTTGAAAAGATATTTGGTGAACTAGTATTGTTAGATATCATAAGCTTGAAAATCAGATCATGAATTTAAGTCCTATTCATTTCTCTTGCATTAAATATTATATATCAAAGTTCAAACCCTTACTCATTTATTTTTAGATTTTCAAGTCGAACTAAAGAATGAATGTCGCATATATATTATTCTTTCCAAGCTTAGTTCTACATATTCTATTTTTGTATCTACATTTTATGCCACTAAAGAAGCTTTGGGGGATGCCTACCTAAAACATTCTCTTGAATCTTTTTGTGACTCTTTCATTATAGAACAAGATAAGATCTTGCATATTGGAGCGATCAACATTACAGGTAGATCTAAATAGACTTTAATGGCCCAAGAGAAGAGATAAAACCAAGCATATAAAGAAACACCATTTTCACAACAATAAGCAAAATAAGTGGTCTCAAACCATCTCAACCAACCTCTACTCCTAATAGTGAGAAATGACCAAAATCAAAGAGTAAGAAGACTAATACACATTGCAATTATTATGGGAAATATTAACATGTGGATTGTAAATGTTAAAAAAATAATGGAGGCTTTAGAAGTAGCAATGAGGAAATACTACATCAATCTTGATTCTTCTTCTAACACTTATTCTCAGTGACATGCACTTTCTGTTGAAAAACCAAGTGTAGTAGGTTTAGGTTTGATTTCTCTTAACCTGATAATTAGTTGTGAATGTTTAATGTTTTCTTATTAATTTTTAGGTGTTCTTCATCAAGCAATTATATAAATGTTCAATCTTTCAAGAAAAAGAAAAGAGACAAGAGAAAAAGAACTAGGCTCCAAGTTAGGGCAAAACCCCACAAGGGGGGAAACCCAACAATCCTTATCTTATAGAATCCTTAGAGGCCATGAAAATAACATCAAAACATCACTTAGATCCTCTCAAAGGGATCTATAACTATTAGGTGGCATATGGATTCCATTCAAAGGTTTTAACCATCCAGTTGGCTTTAGGGGGTCATAGTTAGACCTTAGCACCATCAAGAGGTTTTGTATAGTACACATGGCAGTTTGAGCTTTGATAACGGTGAGGGAAGAAACATAAGGTGCATAAGTCCTATTTGAATCTTCTTAAGATCAAGCTTCATGAAGTAGTCTTTGGATAACAACACAAGATCTCTTTAGGTGATCTTTGGCCTTTATGTGGAACTGTTGGTGCCACTAGATGTTTTTCATGGTAAGAATCAAACTTGGGGTTTGTACCATGGCTATGGGAGGAAAGAAAAGGAACTAGGTCATAAATGAAGCTTTTCCTGCCCAAGGTTTTTGAACCACGATTTAAACAAACACAACATCTCTTTAGGGGATCTTTAGGCTTCAGTTGGGATATGGGCGCCTTTAGGAGTTTTTTAACATCACATATGTGAGTAAGTCCTTGTAACATGGTTGAGGGAGGAAAACAAAATGAGGCCCTAAACAATATTCTTAAGCTCAAGAGTTGGGCCTCAAAAGACTACATAAATCATCTTTAAGGGGTCTTTGGCATGCAATTGGGATATAGGTAACATTAGGATGTTTTCTACATCAAGTTTGTGAGTAAGGGCGTGTGACATGTCCATGCGACATAAAAAAAGGGCTTATGACTCTAAATAATTTTTTTTTTTTTATTGGATTTGATGGCAAGGAACAAGGCTTACAACTAGGAATATGAGTATGGTTTCACCAATAAGAATGGGTTTTAGTGACTTTATTGCAGTTAAAGGAGGAAAAAAGGGCCTAGGTCCTAACCAAAGCTTCTTGGATTGAATAGCCATGAAAGAGTCCTCAAACCACCACAAAAACCATATTTTAAGGATCTTTGACCTCTAGGTGGTGCATGATCACCGTTCATATATTTTACACATCAAAATTAGTCATAGAGACCTCTAGATTGGATCACAATGCCATTAGGGGTTTTTAATGCTAGGTATGGAACTTGGGGCCTTAGTCATTATCAAGGAATGGAAAAAAGGTTATTAGGCCCAATTTGAATATTCTCAGTATCAAGCTTCATTAAGTAGTCCTTGAATAACCACCTTAGACCTTTGTATGGGATATTTTTCCTTTGACTAAGAATATGGGTGCTATTGATATGTTTTGTACAATAAAAATGTTAGGATGTTTAGACACTTAGGAGTTAGTTAATTCAACTTGGTCTAATGTGTCTATTAGGTAAAAATGTCTTTTTCTAGTATGCATTAGTTGCCTTGTAATTTGATGGTCACGACGTGTTCTAGACATAGAGTGATTCAATGACTCATATTTTCCTTGATACTAACAACTATTTTTTGCAGCTTAATACCCGGTTGATCCATGACGTCTATTTAAAGTGCATGGAGGGTTACAACCAATGATCGATTTTGAGAACTCTCTTATTTTCCATTATGTTTAGAATCTTGTTTTCAACTAAGAATGCCTTTCATTTCATATGAAAAGTTGTTGATTTTCTTGAGATACAACAATTTTTGTCAGATCTAGAGGTATACAATTTTAATACATTTTTTTTTTTACAGAATTGCTATTTTAGTTTTCTATTTATATTCCAAGTTGGCTATTCTTTCTAGTATGCTTATGCCCTTTGCCTAGTGCTTTGTGTGATCTTGGAAAATAAAAAAACATAGTTGAAGTTGTTTTCTTAACTGTGTATGCTCTTTGCCATGTGTTCTGTGTGATCTCGACAAATCAGAATCAATGAGAAATCTTTCATTTCTTTGGTAAACTAACCAAGGTCCATACCCATGGTTCTCGAGATTTGAGATTATTATTCTTATTATTATTTGAATTGATGTTTGTTTTCGGATCAACACATTTTTTTGGCAAACACACATTTCAAGGAACAACTCCAACAACAACAATGCCACCTTCTTTCACTACTATTGTTATGTTTTTTGCACTATCTTACTTGGTTAAAAATTATCGTATTTAGTAAGAGTTATTGAGTTGATTTTTCTGTTTTTTTGTTTTTGTTTTTATTATTATTATTCTTTCTTTCTTTGTTTTGAAATTATCCATACAAATTTTATTTATTTCATAAATTTATTGTAAAGTGTATTTCACTTGTAATATAAAAGTGAATCACTTTGTTTTTTTTCTTAAATTATATATGAAATTCCTCTCATTTATAAATTAACTTCATTATAAAAGTGATTTTCACTTATTTTATGAAAGCGAGTCATTTAATAAAGTAATTTATTTGTAAAGTGAACTTATAGGCAAAGTTAACAAGGGAAAACATTTCTTATTTTTCATCAACATCCATTACCATGTGGGCCACCTTCTATTTATCATGTGGCTCTTTGTTACCATTAATGCTTTTTAAGAAAGGGCATAAATTTCACATCCAAGGTCTGTTTTTAATGCAATTTCTTTTTGAAATAGCTTATTTTTTCGAGAACTTTTCATTAAGATTGTCAATTTAAGCTTTTGAAGCCCTATTATCTACATATTTTAATGTGGCCACTCCAAGTGAACTTTTTTCTTACCATTACCAACTACTTCTCATGGAAATCTGAGATAGAGGATATTCTAAGAAGTAAAAGATTGTCCCAGATTAGTTTGGGACAAGAAATCATTAGAGAATTTTGAGGTCTAAAATGGGTCTCATAAGGAATATGATGAAATAATAAAATAAGATTAGATTACTTCATCAAGTTTTGGAGGGGATTTTTTTTTTTTTTTTTTTTTTTCAACGCACTAATATTTCAACTTATCTCTCTATGAATTACTCAAATTTCAAGCAGGAGTACTTGTTGGGATGTGAAATTTAATTTTGCATCCAAGGAATATGCATGTTGCATACTTTTGATGGACTCTACTACACGAAAAATCTGAATTACATGAAAAATGTTATTGCAATTACAGTTTTCATGTATTTCATATTTTTGAAGTAGTAGGGTCCATTGGAAGTATGCACCATGGGTAATCTTTGGATGCAAAATTAAATTATGCATCCAACGAGTGCTCATGCTCGAAATTTGAGTAAAATCGTAGGGAGATAAGTTGAAAATACGAGTTGAAAAAGTAGTTTTTTGTTTTTTAATATTTTTACCTTTTTACGCCAAAAATGCTGAATCATCCCCCATGGTTGATATCATCATATTGAATCCTATTGTTTCTTATAAAGTTGATTTTTGTTGCACATTTTTGTTTTGAGGCCCATTTTTGAGTTCAAAATTTCTCTAATGGCCTCCCACTATGCTAATAAGCTTAGAGCGAAATGGGATAAAATGAATGACAAAGCACATGGATTAATCAGAATGCCCATTTCTCCTAATTTGTGATCTAATATTCAAGGAATTGATGATTTGAATGAAGTTTGGAAAAAGTTGAAAAATATATTTGGTGAACCTAATATTATTACATCTCACAAGCTTGAAAACTAGATCATGAATTTAAGCCCTAATTATTTCTCTTGCATTGAAGATTATGTATCTAAGTTCAAACCCTTATTCATTTACTTTTAGTTTTTCAAGTGGAAGTAAAAATGAATGTTGCATATATATTATTCTTTCGAAGCTTAGTTCTACATATTCTATTTTTGTATCTACATTTTATGCCACTAAAGAAGCTTTGGGGATGCATACCAAAAATGTTTTCTTGAATTTTTTTGTGACTCTATGATTATAGAACAAGACAAGATCTTGCATATTGGAGCGATTAACATTACAGATAGATCTAAATAGACTTTAGTGGCCCAAGAGAAGGGATAAAACCAAACATATAAAGAAAGAACATTTTCACAACAATAAGCAAAATAAGTGGTGTCAAACCCTCTCAACCAACCTCTACTCGTAATAGTGAGAAATGACCAAAATCAAAGAGTAAGAAGACTAATACGTATTGCAATTATTGTGGGAAAGATTGACATGTGGATTATAAATGTTTAAAAAAAATGGAGGCTTTAGAAGTAGCAATGAAGAAACACTACATCAATATTGATTCTTCTTCTAACACTTCTTCTCAGTGACATACACTTTTTGTTGAAAACCAAGTGTAGTAGGTTTAGGCTTGATTTCTCTTAACTTGATAATTAGTTGTGAATGTTTAATGTCTTTTTATAAATTTTTAGGTGTTCTTCATCAAACAATTATATAAATGTTCAGTCTTTCAAGAAAAAAGAAAGAGACAAGCGACACAAAAATTAGGCTCCAAGTCAGGGAAAAACCCCACAAGAGGGGAAAACCCAACAATCCTTCTCTTATAGAATCAAATCAAAATGAGATATCCAAGACCAAAACCAAGACCCAACACTACCACCAAAATGTCAAGTCCAACCTTCCTCCAAGTCACCTCCAAATCTGGTCAACTCTTGTTAAAGTCAAACGATGGTCAAACTGTTCTGGTCAACACTGTGAAATTTCAGACCTGTAGTGGGAGGCCGAAATTTGGCCCTGAGGTAGCCTTAGAAAATTTGACCCTTTTCATGAAAATCATAGTCACATGTGCGAGTTTCTCTAAGGTCAAAATTTTGGTCAAACTTGGAATTTTTCTTCTTGCTTTTAACTTCATCCTTCTCCTCTTTTTTGACTCCTCTTCTTCATTGATTTCAAATATATCTTCTTGGTTGAATGGATGATCTTCAATTGGATCGAAGTTTCCTTGAATATATAGTTATCTAGGAGGTCATATAGGTGTCTCTTGGAGGCCCAGACCGACTTATTCCAAGGAGGGTCAATTTTTACTATTTTGGTGGAATTTGACTTCATATAAATTTATTTTTATTTGCTTTACGATAGTCCAAATGGGACTTGAATCAAATACATTATATTTTTGACTCATAATAATTCTTTTTGACTCTTCGACTCTTTAAGCATGAAGAACATTCTTTGACCAAAAATAAAATAATAATAATGAATATAATAAACATATTAATGATAAAAACTACATTTCATTACATTATGAAGACCAACACTAGTTACATTTTCAACACTTTCTACTTTAGTTTGGCCTTCATGCAACCTCTACTTCTTCTAATGAGTGACATTGATTCTGGAGTATATTATCATATGGCTAAGGATAAAGCCACTTTTTTCTTTTCTTAATGATTGTAATGCTAAAAAATATTTGTTGGTGATAATATATTTCTTGGTGTTGTAGGGTTTGGAATAGTGCAAGTAGATAATGGTCATTTCAATGGTGGATTGTGTGTTCCAAGTCTTTCCTATAAGCTTCTATTAGTATATTAGATCATTTATTCAAGTGAAGGTAAAACAATCGAGTTTTACCTCACGAAGTTGTAATTAAGGATTTAAGATATTCTAGCCATATTCTTGCCACTCAAATAGTTGATGATATTATTTGATTATACAAGTTTGGCAACTTTGTTTCATTGCCTTTTTCCTCAGTTTTTATTGCTCATAGTGATAACTTGAACAAAATTTGGCATGCACAATTTGGTCATCTAAATTATCGTTCACTATAGCAACTACGTAATAAAAATATAGTCCCTGTTCTTCCTCTTCTTTCTTGCAAATACGGTGTTTGTGTCGGTTGTGTTCTCGACAAACTTCATCCAGACAATTTTGACCAATGTGCCTCTTGGCATGCCTCAAACACTTTACAAATTGTTCACATTGATTTGTGTGGTTCACTTTTTCTCCTTGTTTATTTAGGTTCAAGTACTTCTTAACATTCATTAATGACTTCTCTAGATGCACTTGGGTTTATTTCTTAAAACTTAATGGTGAAGTTTTTGAAATTTTCTTGGCCTATAAGGCCCTCATAGAAAAACAATTTGGACATCAACTACAAAGGTTCAAAATAGATAGTGGAGGTGAATATGTCAATAATAAATTCACAACTTAGTGCACTACACAGGGCCTTCAAATGCAACACATTGTACCATATACACTGTAACAAAATGGCGTTGTTGAAAGAAATAATTGTATTAATTTAATGATTCAATCTAAGGGGTTGAGTCTTCATTATCAGGAAGAAGCAATCAAATATTCAAATTACATAGTAAATCACACTCCCACAGAGGCTTTAAGCAATATAATAACATTGAAAGAAGCATAGACTAATTTAAAGCCAGATGTAAGCCACTTCCATATCTTTGATAGTGTAGAATGAACTCACATTCCTGATGGAAAAAGGAAAGAATTGTAGCTTAAAAGTGAGAAGTGTATTTTTGTTGGATATTCTGAAGATGGAAAAGGTTATAGATTTCTTCAACCTCACTCCAATGAAATAATAATTAAAAATATGTTAAATTTGATGAAAATCTCTTGGCATGCGAGCCTAATTTGAATGACTGTTTCCTCTTTGACTTGCAAGCCATCTTTAGCATTTGTGCCACATTCTCTCCCTATTCTAGTTTCTTCTTCAAATGATGACACTTAGAATGAAAATCCACTTTTTTTTGTTCATATTACTCTAGATGAGTCCATTGAACATGAATTTGCGGCAACACCACAACTCATCAAATGTGTTCGTTCAATATGTGAAGTAGTGAGTGACCTTGCTAGTGGTCCTACAAATCAATATCATACTTGTTCACAGTTGCAATGAGCCTCCTCTCTTTTAGCTTAAGTCTTAGAGATTCATTATCTAGAAACATTTGCAGAAACTTCAGACCATCTAGATTGGGAAATAACAATGAATGAAGAATATCATTCCTTGATGGTGAATGATACTTGGGAACTTGTAACTCTTCCAAAAGGAAGAAATATTGTCAAATGTAAATGGGTATACAAAACTAAGCACGCATTCGATGGAAACACTGAAAGTCATAAGGCTTGATTAGTTGCGAAAGGATTCTCTCAAGTCGAATGAATTGAATACAATGAAACCTTGTCCCCTAGGAATTCTGTTCACCTTTTTTTATCCCTTGCTGCCTCACATGGATGGGAGGTGCATTAGATGGATATTAAATATTCCTTCTTGCATGTTCATAATGCCTCCAACCTTGTTTGCCACCTTAACAAATCTCTCTATGGTCTTAAACAAGCTCATTGTGTTAGTTATGAGACAATGGATAGATTTCTTCTTGACACTAGCTTCTCTAGATGTCATTTTGATCCTATTGTCTACATCAAGAATGTAGGAGTCCATCTTATAATCCTTGTTCTGTATGTTGATTACCTTATCCTCATTGGTGATGACCTTAAACTTTTAACCCATGTGAAGTCAAGTTTTAAGAAGTTTGAAATGACATACTTAAGATATTTGCATTATGTCCTTAACCTCCAAGTACTACAAACCAAGGAAGGAAATTTTCTTTCCCAATCTAAGTATGCATGTGACCTTATTCACTATTTTGACATGGAATATTGTTAACTAGCCCCATTATCCCTTTCATTTTGGAGTCAAACTTATTTCCACCCACACTACACTTGAAGTTGTTTACATTTTCTACCATCAATTAGTTGGTAGCCTCTTATATTTGACTCATACCCATCCTGATATTTCCTTTGCTATTGGTCTTGTTTTCCGGTATATGCAAATACCTCATGAAAGTAATTGGAAAGCAACACAAATGATACTTCAATATATTCAGGGTACAATTTAGTTTGGGATACATTGCAATTTACAGGGGACTACTTTGTTGGTTGGTTTGACTAATTCAGGTTGGCCTAGCGACCTTGATGATTGAAAGTCTACTACATGTTATGTTTTCAGTCTTGGTTGCAAACTTGTCACTTTGGCTTGTAAAAAGCAATATCCTATTGCTTTTTCTTTTGTATAAGTAGAATATAGAGAAATATTTAATGCAATTCAAGAAGTCTTGAGACTTTGATAGATCCTTTTAGAGCCTGGATTTTAGTAGGAACATCCAACCACCCTCTAGTGCGACAATTAAATTACCATCAAGCTCTCCAAATATCCAGCTCAACATTAACACAACAAACACATTGAGCTAGAAATGCACTTCAACATAAAATTCATTCATGATAAAGTTATTGAAGTGTTTTTTTCCCTACAAATGATCAACTTGTAGACATTTTCACAAAGTCTCTTACAGAAGAGAAGTTTTCTAAACTTTGATCTATGTTAGGAGTTCAAGAAGTTGTCGTTACCATCAAGCTCTCCAAATATCTAGCTCAACATTAACATAACAAACACATTGAGATGCCAATGCAATTGAACATAAAACTCATTCATGATCAAGTTATTGATGTGCTTTTTCGCCCTACTAATGATCAAGTTGGAGCCATTTTCACAAAGTCTCTTACAAAAGCAATTTTTCCTAAACTTTTATCTATGTTAGGAGTTCAAGAAGTTGTCATTAAGGGGGGAAAGGATCTATTGCCTCCTTCCTTCTCCTATTGTGTCACCTTTGTAAGTCTTTCGATCCTATCTCGAGTTGTTCTTAAGGGGGTATGCTAGGATATTTAGACACTTTGGAGTTAGTTAAGTTCAACTTGCTCTAATATGTCTATCAAGTGAAAGTGTGTTTCTTATTGGGTTTCTTTAGTATGCATTAGTTGCATTGTAATTCGACAATCACGATATGTTCTAGACATGGAGTGATTTGATGGCTCATATTCTCCTCGATACTAATAGATTTTGATCCCATGGATTAACACTTGATTGGTCCATGATCTCTATTTAAAGAACATGTACGGTCATGGTTGATGATCGATTGTGAGAACTCTCTCATGTATTTTTTTTTTTTGTTTTGCGTTAATAAAATTGCCTCAACTGGTTGTGTTGGTTGGGGCCCTGGATTGTTTCCATTTTAGATGTTTTTAACCACATAAAAACACTATCAATGTGATATTTGATCTAGTTGTCCGAGTGGTTATTGAAGGTGTTTTTCATGTATAGAATACCCTATTCACCTAAACAAAGAATAGATCTTGAGGCTTGTACCATGACCAACAGAGGGAAAAAAGGGCCTTAGGCCCCAAATGAAGCTTCTTATGCTTAAAGGCCATGATTAAGGCATCAAACCATTATATATTGTTAAGCTCTTAACAAATCCCCATGTTAAGCATAAAACCCCTTATTAATACCTATATATTGATTCATTACATTTCTGATGCTATAGGTAGGCTAGAACCTTTCATTATAATTGTACCATTTGTCTACTAAATATATATACACCAAGGAGACACAAACTTAGGGAATCTCACTTTAATTCTTTCACATTGTTCTATTATAAAATGAGGTGTTCCCCTCAAAGAGGCTATATTTCTAAGCTATTTTGGTATTTGTTGCATAACATTTGGTATTAAAGCATATGATCTTAGGGTTTTTCTCCTTTCGACACTACATCTTGGGATTTTCACTATAACATAATTTATGGGAAGTTTCTGATATTGAAAATTTGTAGAGACTAAGTAGAAATAACATAGTATTGGTAGTAAAAATTTCAAGTTCCAGTTCTATGGAAAATAAGATTTGTGACTAATCCTAAAATCAATTTTAAAAACTCATCGTGGAATTTTTGCTATGATTTTTTTTTTTTTTTTGATGAAGTTTCATACTATGAAATTTTCAAGAGTTCAAGAAGTCATATTAGATTACTATTGGCCATAATTTTAGACTTATAAGGGCTAAATTTTTAGAGATATATTAAGGCAAAACCATCTAAATATTTCCAAATTAAGGTTTGAAAGGTACATAACTACAATTGGAATAAATTTTGATTGGAAGATATAACCAATATAATAGATCCAAAAAAGACTGTGTTATTTGATAATTGGCGTCATAATGGCCAATCTAAGAAGTATAACATAAGTTGTGATCATTTTACATTTCCAAGCTCAAACTTTATCTTACACAAGTTATTTTCTAGTGATATCAAGAGTATTTTTTAGGGTTATCAACTTCATTTTTTAAAATTCTTTTTTAGAGATGTGTTCTGGTATTTTTAAATAACACAATGATCGATCGTTAAATGAGTAAAACTATGGAAAAATATGAATAAATGTGTGAACTACAAATGGTTTCACCTAGTTGGAAACTCATGTAACCTTTGTTGGTACCCCTTCGAGTGGTACCACATCAAATACTATCCATATATGGAATATCACTTCCACATATCTTCAAGTATATAGGAATTCCCCTAGGTGTATCCAAAACTAGCTTTAGATGAGCGTTGGGAGGCCAACCTACGCCCTTTTATTTTTGTACAAAAATAAAGAGCCCCTCCTAAAACTTTACTATTTTTTTGGATTTTTATTTAATTTGATTTGTATTGGTTTGACTCTTGCATTTTTTCCTCCTATCATCATTTTGGTTTTCATGGCATGATGGTTCATTGCTGGGTCTATTCCTCCATTCATTGGGATATAAGGATTATTTTATTGAATGTTATGATTAGTATTAATTACTATTACTCCTAATAGTAAGCGAATATTTTAGTTCAAGGGTCACTACATAATCATAGATTTTGTAGCATCTCAAAATTGAGCTTATAATGAAAATGGGAGATTTTTCTTCAACAACCAAAGTTATTTCCTATGTTTATCCTTGTGTTTCAATGTGATTTGCGAGTTCAATTGTTTGTGTTTGGATCAAAGAGTCCTAACCTAAAGTGTATAACCCATATGGATGACGTTGTATGTTTTAATGTCTTATTCATATCATGTAATTATGCCGCATCCACCCTTGATTTGCACTCATTTATAGTCATCTGATACATAATCAAATACATGATTTTTAATGATTTGTATTACAGACTCACACTCATGGTTGATATTGCTTTCAACTGACGTGTTATGTTATTATGCCGAGTCATCCACCAATATGGAACCTTTAGGCTCTAGTGTCGGTCTGTAGTAATTCCAATTGTCGAATGGCTTCTGATCCTATGACCACCCCTTGTTACTCATATCCCAAGGCTATCATATCTCTGTCCCAAGCTATTATTTGATAGTTGTTGATTTGATCTTTGGAATTTTTTCGAGAGGGTTTCATTGAACCACTTCATTTCGATCCTTTTCATTTTTGTTCTGAGGGTTTCTATAACATAGGGTTTCATGTTTGATCTTTGATTTCCCAAACCTTGTTTCATCCCGACCTATAGATTTTCCTCTGCAATATTCCATCAGTAGTCTGAACTGAACTTGTTGAGGAAAATGAGGAATGCTTGGCTTTGTTTTTCCAAGTTGATTGGTGGGGGCTTTTGTAACTATTTCAATGACACAACTAGTTAAAGCCTTTGGCAATTCATTCAATGGAAGGAGAGTCTATGTTGACGACTTGGAAATTAAGGTCAATCTCGAATTTGTGGTAGCTGCCACACATTTACCTATGGAAGGCGAATGCTGGTCCAAAAATGTTGTAGTCCATAAAACCATGGAGAAAATTGCTAGCTAACAAGGATTGTAAGTACTCGGTTAAAGGTATGCCAATATTGTTCCTTAAACCAAAATGGTGCGAGTTGTTATATTTGATTCATAGATACATAACTTGTGAGTGTTGGTATAATGTTGTTTTAAAGTATCACATTCAGATTTTGATGGATTTATTATGATGAAAACTTAACCTATCGTCTTATATACTAAAGAGTCTAAACATGATGTATAGGGCTTACAAAGGCAACCATAAGAATCCTAAAAGGTCTCTTTTCCACCAGAGTGTAATTTGCATGTTGGTCAGACATCATTTGGCTCATATTGGTGATAGTTGGGAGTCTTTTGTTTCTCATAATGATTATGGTAAACCTCCAAAGTTTGACCTTGATTAGTCCTCTGCCACCTCAGCTCCCGACCTTTCTCTTGTTGATTAAATTCCATCATTGACTGAGGAATTGTAGCAGGATGAATTCAAAGCATCTATCCAAGCACCAGGGTCACCCTCTTAAGAGGATAGTTAGGTCAAGGTTTCAAAAATCCTAGTCTCTCTTTGAGCTACTAGGAGTGTAACGAAAGTTCACAATTCAAATCCCTTTGCGGAATCCCCTTGGCCCGAACCCCAGTCTGTTCAACCTACAAAAAAAAAAGCTAGTCAAATGCATCAAAACAAACAAGATATGGCTAGTAAAACTATTACAAAGGAAAATTTCTAGAGCCCTAAGAACCAATCCTATGAGTTCCCCTGGGACTACTCAGAAACTAATCTCGAGCCATCAATGAAACAATTCTCATTCTGAGGATGTTCCTCGTTGTCATGACAACACTGCCAAGTGTGATAATTCCTTCTTGGGTAACTCCCATTTAGATGATTTAATCGCTAATATGTATTGGCAATATCACTATTTTCTCATTGTTCCTCATCTAGAACACCAAATCAACCAACTCATGAAAATAATCAACTCATAGTTGCGTTCTAGACAAAAGATATGTCTAATGAACAAAAATCACCTAGTCTCGAAGGTAAAACCCGGTCCAACGATAGTCACATTGTGATAAATTCTTTGAATGTCAAGGTTACCATTTCCTCAGAATTAGAGATATCCAATGCAGGAAAATAACTAATTTATCTTTATTTATGTATGAGAAGTGTTACATGTAACCTTCGTTTTATTTGGTTTTTTTATTTTAGAATAAAAAGGCCACTACAAAATCATAGATTATGTAGTATCCCCCATTCAAGTATCATTATCAGATTGACTAATTTTAGTTTGTTATTTTAACATGTTTTCCATGTTGGTGAGACAATCCTCTTGGATATCACAACTCAAGATATCTTTAGCCATTTTGTGCTCGTTCTTAACCAATATGGGAATCTTGTTTGCCACATGTTTTATTTTAATTTGGTCATTTGACTGAGAGGCCTAAAAATGCAACAATTCTCTTTATTTTTTGTAACTGACTAATTTAAAGACAATTTTTAGTTTTATTTTGTTGAAAGGTTGAAGGCCTATGATTATATATACCCTTCATTTTGATTAAGAGGGAGATCTAAGAAAGGGAACTTTGAACAAGGGAATGCTGTTCAAAATTTTGACTGTGGAATACTTTCAAATAAAGTTAATTGACTTGATTTTATTTAGTATGTTCCTTATATCTTTATTTTCCATGGTCATATTGATATCTTCTTTATTCTCTAGTAAATTATTTTAATAGGTTTAGAAGATAATTTTTTCTTTTGTTTAAAGATTTGCTTTCTTAAACAAAACACTGCTTCTATTGCATTTCTTTGTTGATAAGCATTATTTTAGTTTATTATTGCATAATTAGATTAATATTATTCTTCAACGTGTCCTAAGAGAAGTATTGATCTTGGCATTTAATGGATTTGGATGTTTGTGAGTGTATTCCATATGTTTAAGTTCATTTGTAATGTCTTATTTTATTTGTAAGTTTAATTAATGCTGTAGCTATATTGATTGGATTAATTATATCATTTCTTTTACTAAAGGTTTATTGATTGTATTCATAAGCCAAAGGATTAAAGCATATGAATCCTACAAATGATCATTTACAATTATCCCTTTCATCTGCCTTGGCCATGTGTATTGGTAATTATATATTAGTTAGTTTTTTCATATGTTTTTGATGTGAAATCTTGAAGTAAACATAGATATGCCGTGTTTGTCTATGAGAACAAGCAACTTTGTATTTTTACAATTACCTATTCTTTATATTATTTACATTGAAAATAAGTTTAATATATAGATGCATGTAGAAATAGTATTTTATATCATTTTTCTGGATTTTTTATTATAAATCTATCTAAGATCATCCTTCTTTTGAACCAGTTTCTTTATGATCTGGTCTTTGTTATTTGTTGTAACATAGTATTGTACATTTTGTATTATAATCTGATTATGTAACAAGATTATTGTATCATAATCCAATTTTAATTTATAAATGAAATATATAAATTAGAATTACTTAATACCTTTTATTTATTTACAATGAAACATTCAACCCTTGTTTACACACACACACACACACATACACACACACACACACATATCATACATATGTTGTTTGATTTCAACTATTTACAAAACTAACTTGATAACTTAATCTTAGTATATTTTTAACCATAGTTTAGTGTAGAATTAATTAAGATTAGCATAAAATAATTGTAGTTTAGGTTAGTTTAGATTAAGATTATTTTCCTAAATTCAATCCTTTGTAAGAAGAAAGGATCCCAGGCTAACAAAGCCTATAAACCTGTCAAGAGTAGATATACCAAACAAATTGGGCTATTAAAGAGCCTCGGTTCGGGTTACTCCTTCCTTATTGACTTAGGTGTACAACGCCCATGTCAACAATAAGCTAACTGGTTATATTTTTGTTATAGTACATCATTAACAACACTTTGACATCCCTTGTGGGTAAATTCCCCTTGTAAACATTGAAAAACATAATTCCTTGTAATTATATAACCATATATCAAAATGGTTGAGAGAAAGGAACACAAATTCCATTGCTTGAGGAAGTTGGTTGTTTTAAATATCAATAATGGGATGGCTGAGTGGTTTTAATGGGATGTATTATGTCATTAATAGGGAGTTGGAAAAGATAAAAAATGACCATGCTTATTTGGAGAAAAAGGCACGCCAAGAAAGGAAAAATTAAATGAAGATGTATCGGTTGCGATGGCCATGAGGAGGGTCTGCATAGACCCATGAAAAGACAAGGACGTTGGTTGGTCCACATAGTCCACGCGTGGGAGAAAGTTTTGATCTATTGGAAATGACGAATAGAAAATATCCTCAGTTAGTTAGGATTAAAGGCACACAAAGAAAGAAGAGAAGAAGAGGCTGAGAGGCTCTTGTTGGGAAAAACAATCATTCGAGACTGATACACATAGGTAGAGAAGGGGAACAAGAAAATAGGGAGGCCATGAAGCCCCTAGGGATGAAGTTGATTTTTTGAGTGGGAAAAGAAGAATAATAGGACTAAGAGAATTTAGGGAGAGGGAAGTTATGTTGATAGAACAACTGAGAAACCCATGAGGCTTGCCGGTTGATAATCACCAAGAAGTTTTGTTGATAGCACAACTAAGAAACCCATAAGGCTTGTTTGCTGATAATCACAAAGAAACTATGGTGATAGCATAACTGAGAAACCCATGAGGCTTGTTGGATGATAATCACCGAGTGTGTTGAGATGATAGTCTAGCTGAGAAACCTGGAAGGCCTTCTAGTTAATATTCATTGAGCGGTGGTCGTGCCTTATAGGGCTGATAAATCAACTGGAGACTATGCTGGTTAACAACTTTTGAGAGGTGGAGGCACCTAGGGCTAGTGGGATGATAAGACTTGATGGTAGTTCCATGGGGTTGGGCTGAGAACACAGGTAGGAGTTCCACTGAGAAGCTGCTAGAAAGTGCACTCCTATTCCTTTAGAGATAACACAAGTGATAAAACCTCCTTATCATTAACTATATATCTCTCTCTCTCTCTTCATATCTCTCTCTCCACATTTTAATTGAGGCTCTTTATGTTTAAATCCCTAGAGATATTGGGATGTTGTATTATAAGTCCCTATGTATAAGGGAAGTGCTCCCTTCTTAATGTAAAGTTGTTTTTATAGCTGGTGGGTGAAGGCAAGGTAACCTTGAGACACCCTATTTAAGTTGATGATATTATTTTAACTCCCTGAGTGGATGAAGGCTGTATGCGAGTGAAGTGGATTCACTACCCTTATTTGATTAATTTGATAACTGGTGGGTGAAGGTGATGTATCCTTGGAGTGCCTTGTTTTAGTTGATAACATTTCTTTGTTTGTTCTAAAAGCACTCCTCCTCAAAGCTGTGAATCTGGCCCGAGCTAACAACTACAAGTAAAGATGGTTGTAGCTTGTCTATGGTTGGGTGGAGAGTTGAAGTCCCAATTTCAGTTACCAGACTCCCTATTATAAGATAAGTGCTTACTCATGCTCTTGCACTTTGAATGTTATGCATATGTTTAATGTGTTGGGTTTAATTTCTGTGGTGATATTGGTTCACTGTGAAGGTTTAATGCTCGTGACATGATGAAGAACGTGAATTCTTGTACAATGCTAAACATCTGTATTATGGATGAGGGATGGTTCATTCCTAGAGCACTGAGGTATCTTTCTTTACTTATGTTTCATGTGTTGATTATTATATGTTGGCACAAAGTTGTTAATTGGATAGGTTAATGACAAGGGATGTGAATTTGACATGAAAAATGTGTTGCAAGTGTTTTTAATATCATTACAGGAATAGGATTAATCCCGTGTTCATTTTGGGCTCGAAAGTTGTGTATGAAGAGATGTAAATATTTGTTAATGATTAATTAATTGCATTGACATGTTTGGATATATAGTCACTATGTTGATAACTTGTTCATGTTAATAATAAGGAATGTAATTTCCTATTTAGAAGTGCTTCGTGAATATTTCCCTAGGAATGGGTTTATCCCTCTTTCTATCATCAACTTGCAAATTGGTCTAAATGGTCTGTGTATGAAGAGATGGATCAATCTTTGTTAATCAACAAATTTTCACATCAAAATGTTTTGGTTATCAGGCTAGTATTTACACATGAGTTCAAGAGGGATAACATTCATATATGTATAGGTGCATTATATAAATATACACATGTTTTTTGCATACTACAGGCCGAGTAATTATACAAAGCTCATAAGAGAGCATAATTACTTATATACATATGCATAAGCGTATGAATATATATGTATACAAATTGGTTCAAAGGCCATGGACGAGCCACAACAAAGCTTAGGAGGGATAGCCCGGATAGGCTTGTATACTCATTATATTTATATAAAGCCATGCACACTTGGAACCAAGGTAAAGGCCTCTTTCTTTCACACTGATAATTGGTAAAGCACATGAGGTTGGAAACATAAAGTTCAGAGCACATGAATTCAGAAGGAAATGACTTAGACCCTCTTCGATCCTGTGACCAGGTGCAATGATCAAGCGCTTAAACAAGGAGAAATATGGGCCATCAAAGAGTTGAACGCTAATAGCCGCACACGTGTCTTGGAGGTTTTGCCTCAGAGGTTTCAAGGGGAGCCCCAAGGGAAACTCTCGAGATTTTATTCTCGAGGTTACATGGTGCAGTGGGGCCGGTTGAATGCCCAACACAAAACAATGAAGTGAAAAACTGTTAAATAATACATGAAACATCTGTGTTGCGAGGCTTTGGAACTTGTAGTGGGACATAAGGTGACGAGGTTCATGACATGGAAGAAAGGGTGACGTGGTGCCATTGTGGTGTGCCATGTGGCACCTTATTTTAGTCTTTTCATGGGTTAAAGAGGGCTCAAATCATGTGACACGTGGTGCCCTCATAGGAGGCAACGTGGATGGTACATCATCCAAGGATACCCCTTTGATTTATTTCGTTGACGTCATCTCGATATCCTGGACCCCAGAGGCTTCAAGTGGAGGCATTGTGGAAAATCTTGAGATTTTATTCTAGGGAGGATGTGGAAAGTGGGCCAATGGACACGTCATATTGGACGAGGTGTCACCCTAGATGTTTAAATGGGCCAGGTCATCTCAGTAGTATTGAATGTGTCACAAAGGGAATGGTCGGGGTGATGTGGAAGGTTGGAGTGAAGTGCACAACATAAATGAAGGTATTGGGACACATTGGCAGTGAGGTCCACAAGGATTCACACAATATTGGAAGGTTCACCCCAAAAGATTTAACCGGAGGCTGTAAGAGGAATTCCTAGGATTTAATCTCCGGGATGAGGTGGCGTACAAGGCGTGATGAGACTCCAAATTAGATACTAATTAAGGCCCATCTAACCACCCTTCAACACATTAAACCTCTCTTCTTGCATTGGATGACATATTTTTAGCTTTAATATGTTCATTCAGAAAATTTAGAGATAATTACATATTATGTGCCTAATATTATTTATATTTGTAGGATATTGTTAGAATATTGGGTATATTATGAAGATTTAGAGGATGCGATAATATAGGGACTTGCTCCTTGCTACATGATGGACTAAGATTAGATAATAAATGAAAAATATATTATGAAATTATTGAACAGATTCTCGAGCTCCAATGATTTAGAAAATCTAGGAATATGCTCCTTGTCATTTAATGAATATTCCTAGTGTTGGGAACTAGATCCACATTTTGAGAGATTATGGAGGGGAAAGTTGTCTCCTTCCCTGGAGGATGTTTCTCCATCTATTTTTATAAGTACCAATTTGGATTTTCCTCTAGGGGCATGTATTTCTTAGTCTTATTGTGGAGAAAACTTGTTCTTTAGCATATTTACTTTAATTTCTAGTAGGGATGTACTTAGATTGATTCACATAATGAAGTTTGGTGTTATTTTTAGTTTATAAAGTTTGGTTTCCTTCATAGGACTCTAGGTATCCTTGGGCTTGGCCATCCCAAGAGCCTCAGAGCCTTGTTGTACAATTTATTTATCTTCTTTGAATGTTTTCACTTGCATTTTCTATTCTGTTTTTCCTATTTTTGCATTTAGTATTCATGTTTCATTTGCTGTAGGTTATATTGGTTAAATGATTGAAGTAAGTTGTTTTGCAGGTTATTTATGAAGTCACAAGCATGATGCATCTTTAAAGCAACCTTGCAAAGTCATATCCATGATTTATCTACTTGGATTAGTTTACGAGTTCACAATTTTGGAATTTTTGGAAGTATCATGTAGCAAAATAGTAGTAATTTTCTGCTAATTTTCAACACATGTTAATGAACTTATTTCAATTTTATTACACTTTTATTGGAGCTCAAAAACATCCAAATTAATAATAAAATTCACCCCACAACATTTTCACTTGATTAGTCTAGGCATTTGGGCAGTTAGATCAGCGTACTAGATCATTGCTCTGAAATTCCTGGTTTCTAGTAGTAATTTTCTACTATTTTTAGCACATGTTAACGACTCTTTTGAATTGATTCCACTTGGATTGGATTCTAAAAACATTCTAATTAATAACAAAATTTTCCCCATAGCATTTTCACTTGTTCAGGTTAAGCATTTGATAGGTCAACTAGCTTACTAATTCTTGAATTTCTGGTTTTAAGAGTAGTAATTTTCAGCTATTTTTAAGCACATGTTAACAAGGGTATTTTTGAGTGATTCCACTTGGGTTGGAGTCCTAGGACATCCTAATTAATGAAAAAATTTGTCCCATCTCATTTGAATTTGATTTTCTTGGGCATTTGGCAAGTTAACTCGAGAAATAACAATCCTGTAGCAATTTGTTTTCGCGATATTCCTTGCCCAAATTCACTCCAAATTCATGGTAGAAGTATATTTATATCCCATGAATGCTTTGATACCACTTTGGTTAAGCATAGGATTTCTTGGGTTTCCATTTAGCTCTTACATTACTTTCTTCTTGAATGTTGATTTGTGCAATTAGTCTAGATTTCTTTTCCACAATTTACTTTAAGAAAAGTGTGCTTTCCTTTTTGCAAAAGTAATCTAGGACTTCTATTTCTTGAAAAATATAATAGATTTTCTTTAATTCCATTTTTTTCCACCAAGATAGATTAAATTTGCTTCATTTTCATTGTGCTTTACATTTTTTCAAATAGAATAGATTTCCTTTTTGTCATTTACTTTACAACAAAAGTAGAATAGGTTTACTTATGTTATCTAACTTTTGCAGTTTAGGATTGGCGGCTTACTTAGATATTTGCTCATTTGAATTTGTTTCATTGGAAAAATATAATAGATTTTCTTTAATTCCATTTTTTTCCAGCAAGAGAGATTAAATTTGCTTCATTTTCATTGTGCTTTACATTTTTTCAAATAGAATAGATTTCCTTTTTGTCATTTATTTTACAACAAAAGTAGAATAGGTTTACTTATGTTATCTAACTTTTGCAGTTTAGGATTGGCGGCTTACTTTGATATTTGCTCATTTGAATTTGTTTCATTGTATTTTTTCATTTGCATAAAAGGGAGTCAGACTAGGAAGAGGAAGGCGTCTGCTGCACATACAATGTCGACCCCTCTTAAGTTTGTACGAACCTCGGGTTGATAATTTAAGTCGATAGGCTTAGAAGTTGCAACATTCTGTTGGAAATAATACTGAGAGGAGGGTGAATCGGTTTTATCAGATCAATAATTTTATTTCCCAAACAGTTTTATATACACTACTTCAGTGAAGTGAACTAGTGTGTACACGTGACTGTGCTTAAAGAAACCAACATATATGCTGAGAACTTGTGATTTAGATAGTTTATCATGTGTTGAGCTTAAACCAGTATATCAGAGATTTATTAGACAATGTAGTAAGAGCAGAATAAAGCATCACACATAAGCAACACACATGAACACCAAGATTTAAGGTGGAAACCCAATGTGGGTAAAAACGACCTGCTGCTGTCGTCTCTGTCTTCTTTTAATAATAAAAAAATATGTTTACAATCTTGTACTGGTGCAGACTCATACCAGTACACATGCTTCTACCTGCAGAAGGTTACAACCTTCTCTCATTTTCTAGCCTCTACTGGAAGGGAACTACAACCCCATAGCTATTGTACTAGCCAATATGTTTACTAGCACGTAGGTGCCAGCCTATAGAAAACTCCACTCTTCCACCAGGGACCATGTTTCATGAATTTTCAGACTGGATACTCTTGGATCACAACACCACAAGCTGAAGGCCACGTTTCATCAAATTTTCACACTGAACCCATCAAATCCTTTTAAACTTAAATTGCATCAACCAATATTCAGTTAATTTGAACGATCAGATCACTGACACTAGTTTATTGTGCTGAACCCAGAACCCTGCATCCTCATCCAGAACCAGCTATAACCTCAAAAATCATGCATTAGAGTGTATACGCTACTTGGTTGAACCCAACCTGTGTGTATATGCTGCTTCCTTTAACCCACCTTGTGTATATCTCTAAAGACACTGAATCATAAACTTCTGAACCACAGACTATACCAATCAATGACATTCTGAAGATCTACTGTCATATTAAAGAGTTCAAAACAGATAGCAGCAAGGATCACCCTTCCTTCTCAATCAATCAATCAATCAGACTCAATTTCCTTATACAACAGTTCTACGTTTAAATCTAAGAGGACTTCATTGACAGACAATACTAAAACAACAGAATTTGATCAGATAGATCAGTCAGATCTGAACATAAGCTTTTCTTTTTGTATACGCTACTTGAGAGAGTTGAACCTGCATGTACGTGCGCTTTGGCCGAGACGAACGTGTGTATAGCTTTGCAAATTTTGACTCAAAACTTTGCTGCAATTTCAGACTCCAGACAAACCTAGATCATGATAGATAACAAGTAGAACTGACACAAAACATCAGATCTAGTCTCGACCAATATCAGATCATTCAAGAATAAGTCATTTCAAGTCTCATGATTCCTAATCCAATGTTGAACTCAAGGTGCACATGAAAATTTCAGATCCAGTCCCAAACATAACCCTGCAACATAATATATACATCAGATAGAAACTCTCATTGCTTGCACACCTTGGCCTAATGATTTTCTCCTCCTTATATACTCTTAGGCCTTTCTCAATACCTTGGACCAAAACCACTTAGGACCAATACCTTGGACCCAATACCTAGGGTCAATACCTTGGACCAAATGCCTCAGACCAATTACCTTGGACTAAAATACCTTGGATCAAATACCTTTGACCAAAAACTTGGTTTTCCATCATGTATGCACTTTTCCTCATGTGAAAGTGCGTGTATATGTTATACGCTACTTTTGTTCTGTTAAACCGCGTGTATACGCGCCTTGGACAAAGTGAACCAACGTATACCTCTCTTTCTTCATTCTTTGGAGTCTGATTTGTAATCCTTTGCTGTTGACCTGTTGCATTGTGAACTTTCATCTAAGTGAGTTTCCATCAAGGACAACACCTGTATCATAATGCCAACAATCTCCCCCTTTGGACTTGATGGCAACAACAACACTAAGACACTCCCCCCTTTGACATCAAGGGAAAAGGGCAAACCAAGATATTCTCTCCTCTATGTTGTTCATGCTCCCCCTGAGTACATGCTGAATTGTCTGATGGAGCTCCCCTTTGTACATGCTGAGATGCATTGAAACCGTCCATGCTCCCCCTGAGTACAAGCAGAGTTTGCAAAAATATTCTCCAAAAGAATGACATGACTCTATGACTCAACTATGTGAGTATGAACTTCCTTTCACCAATGACTAATACATACATCCATCTCCCAACCAAGTGGGGATATACCAAATTTGACTCATCTACCCAACCAAGTGGGGATATACCAATTGTTTACACATGATAGATATATAATTACATCATCCATCTCATGCAAAGTAGGGATACAAATTACATCATTTGTTCTATAAGACTCACTCAAATGTATGAGAAGACATATCACACCTTAGACTTTTACAAGACTTGAGCAACAAGTAGTAAAAATACCTGATAGCTGGACTTAGCGACCATAATGCCAACAATGCAGAATGTGAGTGAAGGCTAATGCTCCCCCTGAACCTGTGCTTCTTGTGCATTGTTAACAAGTCAATGATCAAGGCATTTTTGTCAGTTAGATAAAAAGTAATAAACAGAGCATATCAATAGACTGTAATCATCAACATCAGACAGAGCACCCATATCAAAGCCCGCTCCACTGTTTTTCTTGTCTGAAAAAAATACGCTCCTTGACCCACAGAAACTGCGTGTGTATGCGACTATACTTCATGAAACACGCATATAATAACCTTTCTCTGAAAAATTAGATTTAACAGCAGGATGGTGTAGCAACTACTCCCAGCGTTTGTCTGAGATATTCAAATGTTTCTCTGGGCAGTGGTTTAGTGAATATATCAGCAACCTGTTCTTTGGAGGGAACATACTCCAATTTGACATTTTTTTCAAGCACTTGTTCACGTAGAAAATGGTATTTGATGGGTATGTGCTTGGTCTTGGAGTGCATGACTGGATTCTTTGAAATACTGATGGCACTTGTATTATCACATAGAATGGAGATGGATGGAGTATATGTGATCTGAATGTCTTGCAAGGTTTGCATCATCCAAAGTAGTTGTGTGCAACAAGATGCAACAATCACATATTCTGCTTCAGCTATAGATAAAGAAATTGAACTTTGTTTCTTGCTGAACCAAGACACTAACATTGAACCCATATAGAATGCACCATCACTAGTGTTTTTTCTGTCATCAACACTACCTACCCAATCTGCATCTATATATGCATGAAGAGTAAGATCTGCATCTCTAGGATAGCATAAACCAAAGTCTTGAGTTCTTTAAAGGTATTTGAAAATTCTTTTGACTGCTTGAAGGTGTGATTCCTTTGGATTTGCTTGGAATCTTCCAACTATTCCTACTACATGCATGATGTCAGGTCGGGTACCTGTTAGATAAAGCAGACTGCCAATCATGGATCTGTAAGTTGGTTGATGTACTGCTGCTGATTCATCATTCGAGCTGAGACTGCATCTTGTTACCATTGGGGTACATATAGGTTTAGAATCTTCCATTCCGTACCTTTTTAAGATTTGTTTGAGATATTTGATTTGTGAAAGAAAAATACCATCTTTATTTTGTTGAACTTGTAGACCAAGAAAATAGGTAAGTTCACTAAGCAAGGACATTTCAAATTCTTGCTGTATTACTGAAGAAAAATTATGACTCATGGATTCTTCATTGCTACCAAAAATGATATCATCAACATAAACAATAATAATTAGCAATTTATTAGTTTCAATCTTTGTATATAGATTGCTATCTGCTAAACCTTTTGTAAAACCTTGTTGGTGTAGATATTTGTCTAGGCGGTAATACCAGGCCCTTGGAGCTTGTTTAAGGCCATAGAGGGCCTTTTTGAGTCTGCATACAAGTTTTGCATAATTTCCAATAATGAATCCTTCTGGATATTCAATATAAACTTCTTCTCCTAAATTTCCATTCAGGAAGGCTGACTTTACATCCATTTGGTATACTTTGAATTTCTGAAAGCTAGAAAGAGTAAGAAACATCCTTATGGCTTCAAGTCTGGCAACATGTGCAAAAGTTTCTTCAAAATTTATACCTTCTTGTTGAGCATACCTTTTACAAACAAGTTTGTCCTTATTTCTAATGACTTCTCCATTTTCATTCAGCTTGTTTTTGAATATCCATTTAGTTCCTATAATATTTTTATCATGAGATCTAGGAACTAATTCCCAAGTATCATTTTTTTCAATTTGCTCAAGTTCTTCATCCATGGCCTTGACCCAACATTCATCTTTGCATGCTTCTTTTACATTTTGAGGTTCGGTGGAGGATAATAATGCTAGATAGCTTGAGGTCCCTGCAATAGTTCTTCTTGTCTGTACACCTACCTCTTTTTCCCCTAAGATTTGAGTTTCTGGATGATTTTTCTGAACATACCTGGATGAAGTCTTTTCTTCTACCATTATCTCTTCTTTTGGTGCTTCATTGGTTTCTTCTTCAATATGATTTTGATTTGATGTGGGAAAATAATCCCCATCTTCTTCATTGTCATAATCTTCTGTTGATTTTATCTGTTTTGGATTTTTGCATGCTTCATCAACTACAACATCAATGCTTTCAATAATTTTCCAAGTTTTTTATTATAACATTTATATTCTTTACTTCTGGAAGAATAATCAAGAAGAATGCCTACATCTGCTTTGGGTTCAAACTTACCAAGTTTTTCATCAGTCCTTTTGATATGACATTTGCTTCCAAATTTTTTTAAGTATTTTACAGTAGGAGTCTTACCATACCAAAGTTCATGTGGAGTTTGAGTTCGTTTACCCAAACATTCGCTTGGTTGAGAATAGTTACGGCAACGAATGCAGCTTCACCTCAAAAGGTTGCAGGAGTTCCAGATTCATCTAGCATAGCTCAAGCCATCTATTGAACTGTTCTGTTCATTCTTTCAACCACACCATTTTGCTGAGGAGTCCTTGCGGTGGAGAATTGCCTTTTTATTCCATGTTGTTCACAAAAGTCAAAGAATTCATCCGAGGTAAATTCCCCTCCTAGATCAGAGCTGAGGCATTTGATTATTTGATCTGATTCATTTTCAACCAAAGCTTTGCAGACTTGGAACTTTTCAAAAGCTTCATCTTTATGCTTTAGAAGACCTATCCAACACATTCTGGAAAAATCATCAATGAACAAAATAAAATATTCTTCTCCACAAGGTGATTTTTCTTTGATGGTCCACATAAATTAGTATGGACAAATTCAAGAGGCTTACTAGCTGACCCTTCTTTTTCCATGAAGTGAACTCTGGTTTGCTTGCGGATTTGACATGGTTTGCATATTGTATTTTTTGGGATGTTGATATCTGGAAGATCACGAACAACCTTGAATCTGCATGCTTTTCTTATTTGAGAAAAGCTTAGATGTCCCAATCTTCTATGACACAGTAAGTTTTCATCATTTTTGCTTAGATAGCACTATTGTTGTTCTCCCTTGAGTATGTATAAGTTTTTTGGAGTTCTTGTACCTTTGATCACAGTCTCTCTTGTATCAAACTCACGAACAACACATCCATTTGATCGAAACACCACCGCATTTCCTTGATCACACATTTGACTGACACTCAACAAGTTATGCTTTAAACCGTTTACATACATAACATTTCTAGCTTTAACATTTTCTTTCGAGAAAACAAAGCATTTACCTTTTATGATAGCAAGAGTGTCATTTCCAAATGAGACATTCTTTTCCTTTTCTAAGGCATTATATGAGTGAAGTTTTTCTTTCACTTGTCATGTGTTTTGAGCATCCACTATTGATGTACCATTGATTTTCTTATCCCTCTGCATACAAGGCCATACCACATCTTTCTGTTTGAGATTCTTTCCTTCTCCATATCTTGGGATTTAATGTAGTTTGCTCCTTTTGAGATGTTTGTTGAAATTTGCTCCTGCATTCAGATTCTTCATGACCAAAATTGTTACAGATTGAGCATTCTATTTCATTTTCAAGAAGAGAAAAGTTATTATAGGAACTTTTCTTGATCCCTGTTACATTCCTTTGATTTCGTGCTTCTATAGTCATGATGGTTTTGTAAGCAACAAATTGAACAACTTTGTGTCCAAAATTATGACATGAAAAACATCGCCCATTAAAGAAGTTCCTGCGACTATCGAATCTATTGACCTGATGATTGTAGTTTCTATTGATATTCATCTTTGGAGTAAATTGAGTATGATTTACGTGAGGTTGGTTGTGGCTTCTATTCATCCTTGGAGTAAATTGAGTCTGATTTCCCTGGTGATCTGCTTTGTGCCTTTGCTGACGATTTTCATACTGTTCACTGGTCTTTTCTGCATCAAGATAACTTTTGGTGGAGGTTGACGGCTTCTATGATTAAGATGCTTCTTCAGTATATCCAAGACCTGTCTTTATCAGAGGAGAACGCTGAACTTTGATAATTTCGCTTAAAGTTTTTGATCCTTTACCAAATCTAAGATTGAGAGATTTCGTTTTCTCAAGATCCTTTCTTAGACCCACAATTTCACATTCTAGTTTTTCATTGTATTTTTCTTTTTCAGCAAGTTGGTATGTCAAGGTATCTATAATCATATTATTTTCTTCTAAATAGATTTTGAGGTTAGATGTTTCTTCTTGAAGGTCTTCCTCTTCTAAAGCATCCCAAAAATTATCATCGACATAAGCCATGAGAAGTCTGTAATCTTGTCCAGTTTCATCTTCATCACTATTAGATAAACCATCGCTATCTTCATGAGTATAGTAACTCCTTTTATTCACAACTTGTTTTCTATTCCTTTTTGCATATTCCTTTCCTTTTTAAAATTTATTTTTATGAGGACATCTGGCAGCATAATGACAGACTCTGCCACAAGAAAAGCATTTGAAGGGCAACTTACCTCTAAATCTTCCAGAGCCCTGTTGAAGCTTTTTGACAAAGTTTACCTCATCTTATTCTTCTGAAATATGTCCCGATTCATTGTGTTCTTCCTTTCTTTTTGTTGAAGCTTTGAATGCAACTTCTCTCATATTTGATGGTCCTCCTTTTCTCATCTCAAAGGTAGTTAAGATTCCGTGAAGCTGCGTCATAGTGATATTCTGCAGATCTTGTTTTTTTTCTATGGCAGACACTTTGGATTCAAATTTAGTAGACAAGGATCTCAAAACTTTCTCAACTAAGGTAACTTCCTTAATTTCTTCACCCAGATTTTTCATCAATTGACAACCTCATCTATACGTAGGAAGTAACTAGATATGCTTTCATCACTATGCATCTTAAGAGTTTCATACTAAATTCTGAGAGTTTGAAGCTTAGCACGTTTTACCTGAGAGTCTCCTTCGTAGCTCAGAACAATTTTGTCCCATATTTCTTTGGTTGATTTGAGCTACATGACTTTGAAAAACTCTGATTATGACAGACTTCCCAATAAAGTATTGGCAGCTTTGGCATTGGTTTCATATTGATTTTTACCTGCCGTATCTATAGGAATTGCTGTTGGAAATGTATATCCTCCTTCCACAATTTCCCAGACATTCGTTCCAAGCGATTGTAGATAGGTTGTGGTTCTTATTTTCCAATAAACAAAGTTGCTCCCATTAAAGATTGGCGGTCTAATGGATCCCATACTTTCTTGATTATTCATGTTGATGGATCTCCCTTCAAGTGATCAAGCTTCTTCTGAAGGACCTGCTCTGATACCAATTGTTGGAAATAATACTGAGAGGGGGGTGAATCAGTATTATCAGATCAATAATTTTATTTCCCAAACATATTTATATATGTTACTTCAGTGAAGTGAACTAGCGTGTACACATGAGTGTGCTTAAAAAATCAACGTATATGTAGGGAACTTGTGATTTAGACAGTTTATCATGTGTTGAGCTTAAACTAGTATATCAAAGATTTATTAGACAATGCAATAAAAGCAAAATAAAGCATCACACATAAGCAACACACATGAACACCAAGATTTAAGGTGGAAACCCAATGTGGGTAAAAACCACCTGCTGTTGTCGTCTATGCCTTCTTTTAATAATAAGAAAATCTGTTTACAATCTTACATTGGTGCAGACTCATACCAGTACGTAGGCTTCTACCTGCAGAAGGTTACAACCTTCTCTTTTGTTCCAACTTCTATTGGAAGGGAGCTACAACCCCCTAGGTCTTGTACTAGCCTATATGTTTACTAGTACATAGGTGCTAGCCTACAGAAAACTCCACTCTTCCACCAGGGACCATGTTTCATGAATTTTCAGACTAGATGCTCCTGGATCACAACACCACAAGCTGAAGGCCACGTTTCATCAAATTTTCACACTGGACCCATTAAAGCCTTTTAAAATTAAACTTCATCAACCAATATTTAGTTAATCTGAACGATCAGATCACTGACGCCAAAACACTATGCTTAACCCAGAACCCTGCATCCTCATCCAGAACCAGTTGTAACCTCAAAAATCATGCAATAGAGTGTATACGCTACTTGGTTCAACCCAACCTACATGTATATGATGCTTCCTTTAACCCAACTTACGTATATCTCTAAAGATACTAAATCATAAACTTCTGAACCATAGACTATACCAATCAATGACATTCTGAATATTTACTTCATATTACAGAGTTCAAAACAGATAACAGCAAGGATCACCCTTCCTTCTCAATCAATCAATCAATCAGACTCAATTTCCTTCTACAATAGTTCTACGTTCAGATTTAAGAGGACTTCATTAACAGAAAACAATAAAACGACAGAATTTGATCAGATAGATCAGTCAGATCTAAACATAAGCTTTTCTTTTTGTATACGCTATTTGAAAGAGTCAAACCTGCGTGTACACGCGCTTTGGCCGAGACGAACCTGCGTATAGATCTGAAAATTTTGACTCAAAACTTTGCTGCAATTTCAGACTTTAGACAAACCCAGATCATGATAGATAACAAGTAGAACTGGCGCAAAACATCAGATCTGGTCTCAACCAATATCAGATCATTCAAGAATAAGTCATTTCAAGTCTCATGATTCCTGATCCAATGTTGAACTCAAGGTGCACATGAAAATTTCAGATCCAGTCCCAAACATAACCCTACAACATAATATATACATCAGATACAAGTATTCCTTAGAATCTCATTGCTTTCACACTTTGGCCTAATGATCTTCTCCTCCTTATATACTCTTAGGCATTTCTCAATACCTTGGACCAAAACCACTTAGGATCGATAAGCTGGAACCAATACCTAGGGTCAATACCTTGGACCAAATGCCTTAGACCAATTACCTTGGACCAAAATACCTTGGATCAAATACCTTGGACCAAAAACTTGGTTTTCCAACATGTACACGCTTTTCCTCCTGTGAAAGTACATGTATACGTTATACGCTACTTTTGTTTTGTTAAACCGCGTGTATACGTGCCTTGGACAAAGTGAACCATCATATACCTCTCTTTCTTCATTCTTTGGAGTCTGATCTATAATCCTTTGCTGTTGACCTGTTGCACTGTGAACTTTCATCTGAGTGAGTTACCATCAAAGACAACACCAGTATCATAATGCCAAAACATTCTTGTTGCAATAATGGGGCTTATCACTTTTTGGTGCCATTGCTGGGGAAGGTGTCAAAGCAAACACTCTTATTCATGGAATTATTCTTTTTTTCTCTTCTGCATTCATATTTTTTGCAAAAACAAAATATTGGATTAGGCATCTTTCATTGCATTGCATTAGCATTTTCATTTTTTTTTAAACAAAAAATATTTCCTCAATACCACAAATACCCCTTGCCGCCCCCCACTTGATTATGTGTAGGTAGAAGAAGAATATGTTGCATAGAAGTTAGGAGGAGGCATGGAGCAACTCTACTCTATCAACCCATGTTAACAGGGGTCTTATCCTCCCCAACCTTTTCAACCATATTAGGGGTCTTATGCCATTTCTTCTTTTCATCCATATCAACACCTACCTCCCCAATGGGGTGATCCATATTTTCCCCCATATTCATGGTCTTATCCTACTTAATATGTCATTCCTCATTTTCATCCATATCAACACCAACCTCCTCAATGGGGTGATCCATATTTCCCTCAACATCCTAAATATGCTCTATACCAAACTCAATGTTATCCATCCCATACACCTCCACCACAACCACATCATCAACCACAACCATTTCAGACACCAATCCCTTTCAAATATCTGTACAATTGCTTCCCAACCACAACAATAAAATGCCTCAACCTCCTTATAATGGTGAGATGAAAAGTCTTCAAAAAGATCCTCTTGGTCTAAATGACATTCATCTTAGGTCAAGAAGAACATTCCAAAAAGAAGACTGCTTTGCTATCATTAAATAACAACATCAAGAAGAAGAATATCCAGAGGAGAATAAAGAGTCACAAACCACCTTCAATGGAGAGTAGCCATTGAAGCCTGAGATTGAAGAATTTATACTATGCTTGTCATTAGATCATTTATGTGTTCAAGGGACTAGTTAGAAAAAAGTAGAAGATTTTAATTGCATGGAAGAAGAAGACATACAGAATGATCCAAATGAGCAAGTGAACCAAGGCCATCACGAGTATATTGAACTTTTGTTCTAGACAATCACTAAGTCACAACAACATACTCTTCTTCAACAATTCATGATCTCATCTCAGTCAAAGCAGTTGGTCTCTCATATCCAGGTACATGTCAAAGCGTATCTTTCAAGCCTACATATGAGTTTATCTTTCATCTTGTTATTCACATGGCTTTATTGGAAGAATTCCTATACTTGAAAGAGATTTTCTTTTTTCAAGTAGAGTAGGATAGGAAAATAAATAAAAAAAGGAAAACAGAGGAAAATAAAATCTCAAGTGAAAAACACCTTTGAGGCGTCTGAGATTGGCCCATTGATTGAAACCTCCTTGAGACAGTCAGCGGGTTGGAAAGAAAAAAAAGGAAAACGGCCTGAGGTAAAACCTCCTTTGCGGCACCTAAACAAATCTACTGGTTGAAAACCTCATTGAGGCAACTAGTAGGCCTAAAAAAATGAAAAAAAAATGAAAACTACAAATAATTCTTTTCTCTAGGTATAGCTCTCTGATAAATGCAGGTTCTCTCCAACCCTTGCAAGTAATAAGAACAAGTTAGCACCATAAGAAAAAGCTGATAAAAAACTAGTCAAGGTAACTTAAGCTTTCAACTCCTTTGCCCAGATGCTCCAAAAGGACCAAGGGCATTTTAATCCATCCCCCTCATCCGTTTCCAACATTCACCTATCATTCCCAAGCCTTTCCCATTCATTTTCCTCATTGTCTTAAAGTGCTACAAGAAAGTTTTGTGTTTCTACATGATTTCCAAGAAACACAAGACATAAATTATTTTTCCCATATCTCTAAAACCTTGCATCCATTGTCCGATCTACTTCATGGGGAGATGCATAGGCATGATGGTAACATGCTCAAGAAATTTTAGCAAATTCCAGTGTAATTTTTTGAGAAATCGACTACCATCACCAACAACCATTTTTAATTTTTCTCAAGATTCGTGCATCCATTGGCCAAGATTTTTTTATGGGAAGAAGCATAAGGATGATGGAAACATGCTAAAATAATTTCAGGTGAATCCAAGCTACCATTTGAGAGATATGGATTAAACAAGTTTATTACAAGATTTTCCTATATTGCTACATGATTGTCCAAATTCGCTACAACATTGATATTAGCCTATGGAAAGGGGTTAACACTTGTATCTTTCTTGGGGAAATGACATGAGAGGTTCACCACGCCTCCTTTCACTTCTCATCCACGCCCTTAACCACCTTCCCTTCTAAAATCCCACCTCTGTCATGAAAATACCCTATTTTCACCTCTTCTTCACAAGTTTTCACCACCATTAGAGTTTCCAATCCATGTCCATAGGCTCACCATGAACTATCCAAGTTACTGAGTGAATTTCATGAAGGTAGTTGTGGTTTTGGAAGGAGCTATGTGACTGATGTAGGAAAGAAACCAATCTTGTAGCAACATGCACAAACTCTATAGAACCAGAAGCAAAGAATTTTTTCATCTCTAGAATGAAAATCTGGCCATCCTTGAGATCTAAGGAAGCCACACCATCCTCGAAAGGCAACTACAAGGTCACTAACCCACTCTAATAACAACAGATTGAACACTAGAAGAACTTGCATAAAAAAAGGACTTCATCAGTTAACACCTATAGGAGAATATCTACAAAAATACTTTGTTTAGAGGAAGGACCAATGCATGAAATAACTAGCATGAAAGATAACACCTTCATAGACGAGTAGATCACCCACCATTTTTGAAGCAACATGCAAACATTAAGGCAACTAGAGACCATCAGGTAGGCACATACATAAATTTTTCTTCACCTCTCCTCTTGAGTGTATTATGGTTAAAAATTTATTTTCAATGCACAAGAGAGAAGGTTTTATAGGTTGATGGTGGCCAACAAGGTTGGCCACCTTCAAATAGTTAAAGTGTAGTTAACTCACTCATCCATGCAACATGGGAAAAATACAAAAATGGGAGGGTGATAATTACAAGGAGTGCGTACAATGGTCTATAAGAGTAAATCTGTATGTGGCAAGTGTGGGACAACTCACACAACATGCTGAGCCTACTACCACAAGAGAAATAAAAGAACAAGCCCGAATCTCATTTGTACCGAGAAGTCATTCCTAAAACGGTAAGAGAGGCCCACTAAGGCATCAATAATAAGGCATCAATAATGGAGCTAGATATGATCAAGGGTCCCCTAGGGTGCTATAGAGAAGCTACCGGGTTGAATAGCAGGTGCTACATGATCAGAAACAACTGCTACAAGATTGTAGACAGCGTTACAAGATTGCAGGGAATGCTACAAGATCAATCTGAGAGGTGAAAGAAGGTTCAAACTAGTGAGATTTTTTCTCGAAACCCCCATAGCCATGAAGGAATCTCCTAAGGAAGGGAAAGTAGTTCATTTTCCTCACCTCCCATGAACAAAAAGTAAGATAATTTGGTTAAAATTTTGCCTGTACATACATCCTGCAGCACACTCTTACAAATTGTTTTTTTCTCAAAAACCTTTGTTTTTATTTGAGAGAAGCATGGTGGAAACATGGTTAATTTGTTTGGAATTTGGAATATGATTCTCTTCCCTTTGTGTAGAAGAAGAGCACCAACCTTCTCACCTTTGTCTTGAAACCCCAAGCTGCACATAACACAACAATTTACATAAAATTCTTTGAGGAAAATTGAGGAAGCAACAATATGAAACATGGGGGGGTGGATTTGACCGTAGAGAGCCTGTCGCTTGGAAGGAGAAGAAGAAGTTAATGAGGAAGTAGAAGAGGATGGAGAAGAGGGAGATAAGCCAACATAAAAAGTCAAAGAAGAAGAAGGAGAAGCAGAGGCACAAACTGTGCTAAACACCAAAATAACACTGCTTAAGAAAGACCTAATCAAACTTGTTGTGACATAAATAGAAGAATGGGAACTCCTGAGGTCATTGGAAAATCATCTAGGCCACAAAAGAAAAGAAGGCAACAAAAGCAAAAAATGTATTTACCATCAAAATAGAACTCAAACCACAATGATTAAAAGAGGCTTCCTAAGAGGTCTCTGATCTCTTCTACCTTGTGTCCAAGGCGTAGAAGATGTTATATAAACGTAAGAGGAAAAAATTACGCATGAGGTGCAATTATGGTCAAGATTTGATAGATTTTGTGATCTGTTACAAGATGTTACATGTATGCTACATGATGCTTTGTATTGCTACGAGATTGCATCCGAGGGTGTTTTGAGGGTTTTAAAGGTGGTACAATGGTGGAGAAAGGTAGTATAAGGTTGAAAAATGATGTGGAAGACCTTTCCAAACCTAGAAATCTTAAGGAACCCATCTTTCACAAGGGGAAAAAGGTAGACTGATGGTCTCTCGAATAATTGTGATTTTTCTGTGCGCAAACAGTTTTGAAAAAATGAGTGAAAATGGACTGAAGATGTTAAGGAAGATGGTGTGAGTGCAATAGAGGTAATGCCACTTTTCCCTACAATAAAACATAATTCACCTGCGAAGAGAAAAATTAAGTTTTTGTACTTGAAAATACTACTAAACAAATGCATGAAAATAACAACTATATTTTGTGCTTGTCCTTGCAGAACCTACAACCAAGCTTCTTAAGAGAAAGGACTGAGAAATGTACAAGAGAGAGGCTACTAGGGCCATGAATGAGGCATAAATTGGTCACTAAGTTGCTCAGAGGATGAACAACATTTTCAGTAGTGGGGTATGATGGGCTTCTAAATTAAATACAAATTAAGACCCATTTGACCATCTTTCAACACATTAAACCTCTATTTTTGCATTGGATGACATCTTTTTAGCTTTAATATGTTTGTTCAGAAGGTTTAGAGATAATTACACATTATGTGCCTAATATTATTAATTTTTGTAGAATCTTGTGAGAATATTGGATAGATTATGAGGATTTGGAGGATGAGATAATCTAGGGACTTACTCCCTGCTACATGATAGACCAAGATTAGATAATAAACGAACATGATATTATGAGATTATTGAATATATTTTGTAGCTCTAGTGATTGAGAAAATCTAGGAATGTGCTCCTTGTCATTTAATGAATATTCCTAGTGTTGGGAACTAGATCCACTTTTTGAGGGATTTTGGAGGGGAAAGCTTCCTCCTTTCAAGAAGGATACTTCCCCATCTATTTTTATAAGTATCAATTCGAATTTTCCTTTAGGGGCATACATTTCTTAGTCTTATTGTGAAGAAAACTTGCTATTTAACAACTATACTTTCATTTCTAGCAGAGATGTACTTGGATTGATTCAAATAATGAAGTTTGGTGTCATTTTTAGCTTCTAAAGCTTGATTTCCTTCATAGGACTCTGAGTATCCTTGGGCTTGGCCATCTCAAAATCCTCAGAGCCGTGCTATACAATTTCTTTATCTTCTTTGAATGCTTTCACTTGCATATTCTATTTTTGTTTTTCCTATTTATGCATTTAGTATTCACATTTCATTTGTTGTAGGTTATATTGGTTAAATGATTGAAGTGTTTTTTTTTGCAATTTATTTATGAGGTCACAATCATGTTGCATCTTTAGAATAACCTTGCAAAGTCATATCCATGATTGATCTACTTGGATTGGTTTACTAGTTCTCAATTTTGGAATTTATAGAAGTATCCTGTAGCAAACTGAGCTTCTTTCAAGTTGATTCCACTTGGATTGGAGCTTAAAAAAATCCAAATAATAATAAAATTTACCCCACAACAGTTGCACTTGATTAGAATAGGCATTGGGGCACTTAGATAAGCTTACTAGTTCATTGCTTTGAAATTTCAGATTTCTAGGAATAATTTCACGCTATTTTTTAGCACATGTTAACGAGAATCTTTTGAGTTTATTCCATTTGGATTGGGTCCTAAAAACATTCTAATTATAAAAAAAAATTTCCCCATAGAATTTGCACTTGATCATGTCAGGAATTTGATAGGTCAACTAGCTCACTAATTCTTGAATTTCCAGTTTTTAGAGTAGTAATTTTTTGCTTTTTTTTAGCAGATGTTAACATGTGTATTTTTGAGTGATTCCACTTGGGTTGGAGTCCTAGGACATCCTACTTCATAAAAATATTTTTCACATCTCATTTTCATTTGATTTTCTTGAGAATTCGGCAAGTTAACTCGAGAAATAACAATCCTATAGCAATTTGTTTTCGAGATTTTCCTTGCTCAAATTCACTCCAAATTCATGGTAGAAGTATATTTATAACCCGTGAATGATATTAGACCACTTTGGTTGAGATGAGTATTTCTTAGGTCACCATTTAGCTCTTACATTGCTTGCTTCTTGAATGTTGATTTCTTTGATTAGTCTAGATTTCCTTTCCACAATTTAATTTAAGAAAAATGTGCTTTCCTTCTTGCAAAAGTAATCTAAGACTTTTATTTTTTGCAAAATAGAATATATTTCATTTAATTCCATTTATTTTCCAGTAAGATAGATTAGATTTGCTTCATTGTCATTGTGCTTTACATTTTGCAAATAGAATAGATTTCCTCTATGTCATTTACTTTCCAACAAAAGTAGAATCGGTTTTCTTATGTAATTTTCCTTTTGCAACTGATTGACAACTTATCTAGATCTTTGCTCATTTGAAGTTGTTTCATTGTCTTCTTTCACTTGCATCAAAGTGATTCAGACTAAGAAAAGGAAGATGTCTTCTGCACATACAATGCTGACTCCTCTTAAGTTTGTATAAACCTTGGGTTGCTAATTTAAGTCGATAGCCTCAGAAGTTGCAACATTCTTGTTGCAATATAGGGGCTCATCAGGGGCCCCACATGATATGCATATAGTTGGAAGGGGTTTAACCCTTATGTATAATGCATGCACCCATTCTATGAGTAGTGGAAACAATATAATGTGACCAATCATGAGCGGGTTGGTAATTGCCACTTGGCATGACATGGCGTATGACTTGAATAGCCATGATGGCGCAATGTGGCAAGTTAGATGATGTGACACTATTTGATATGCTAGTTTTTAAATGCCCATACCTTTTGATATGTGTGTCAGGTTGAAGAAAATTTAATATTGTTGGAAAGGTCTCGACGAGATGGACACAACAATGTCATTCATTTCAAGTTTTGAGAAATTAAAAAATGGTCAAAATATTTAGACCCCATTTCCATATTTGAGCTTTGGAGGTTGTTCATTGGAGTCACTGCCTCCTTCTACCCTTAGTAGGGGTTGGGGATAGTAAGGGGTAAGCTTCAAGCACTTTGGGAGACCACTCTCTAGTATCGGGGTAGTCAAGTAGTATGACTAAGGGCATGGTTGAGTCTCCTTAGTTAACACCCTAAGATATTAACATAGCTACCAATCAAACAAGAACTTGACTGAGTTCTCACTTTTTTAAAGGTAGCAAGAAATCATTGTTGGGTGAAAATATGTTCGTTTAATTTTGTTGTAGTACTTGCCCAACTATTTAATTTTTCAATCCGAGGTCCGTAGACTTACGAGACACATGCACTATATATGCAGGACTGAAGTGGAACTAGTTAAATCTAAATTACTGAAATCAAATTAATCTAGGAAGACATTGAAACATTAACTATGAAAGCATGAAATTGCATAAAGGAAAAACAATACAACATGTGAAGAAGTGAATGACAAACAACATATGTGAGTTCACAACAATAAAACTATCTCAAATGATATTACAAGATTTAAATTACAAATCATGAAAGCATAACAATAAAAGATGAAAAACTAAGAATTCTTTCCATTATTCATTATTCATTCCTCTCTAAAATGAAGAGAGAGCACTCTCTTATATACATGAGGAAGATAACCTTCTCATAATTACATATCTAATATTTTCTCAAGCACTCTCAACTAATTTTCCATTATTACAAAATATGATCCCACAAATCTCTCAAGCATTTTTAACTACTTTCCCATTATTACAAAATATGATCCCACAAATCTCTCAAGCATTTTTAACTACTTTCCCATTATTACAAAATATGATTCCTTTGAATCCTCCACAAATCTCTCACATATCTTGGATAAGATATGCCAACCAAATCCTCCATGCTTTTGTCCTTAGGAATTGGATAAGATATGCCAACCAAATCCTCCATGATTTTCTCCTTAGGAATAGGCTTGCGTAATTATCTCCTTAATATGTGGGGGAGATATGGATAAGTCTCTTGGAATTAATTCTTCACATATTTCCTACACATCACAAAACTCATATATTCTTGAGATATATAAAAATATGTACATTTTCTAATAATTAATCATAAATTCACTTATAATACAAAAATGAATAAAATGGAAAATAAGAAGGTGAAACCCAAATGTATGTATGAAAATGATATGATAAAAGGTTAATGGGATGATGAAATGTGAGGAATAGTGAAGAAAAAGGTGGATGCAAATATGACATTTCTAAGTCCCAACAATCATTCGATTTTGAAAAGTGTTGATTTAGAATATAATTTTTTTTTAGCATATTTTTGATATTTTAAATATTAAGTATGCACATTTTTTTTAAATGTTAGTGATTTTCATTTCAATTTTGAAAAATGTTGATGCAACATCAATCTTTTTTTTTGACACTTTAAATTTTCTTATATATTAAGCATGGATATATTTTTTTTTAATGTTATTGATTTTCATGGTGGATTTGAAGCATCAATTAATATATAGTATATATAATATGATAAGGATATTTTGACACTTAAATTTTTTCATGTCTTATTTATGCACTTCATTTTTAAAATATTTATTATTTAACCACTCAAATTAAAAAATATCAAATATAAAAAATCGTATTAAAAAAACA